>CAJVQC010001304.1:0-10432 GCA_910592285.1 Racocetra persica
TCTAATTTGTTCTGATTGTTTGTTGTTAAGAGTAAACCAACACCCCAAAAATTTGAAAGGTTGGCTAGCTAAGATAGGCTGAATTGTTAAGTTGATAAAAGAAATAGAAGAGGAAGATTTGGTATTGGTAATCAATATCGATTTTGTTAGATTAATTTGTATATCTGTCATTTGGTAAAAAGATAAGGCAATTAGAGTAATTTGGATCATTTGTTCTTTAGATTAGGCTATTTATAATATATTATCTATATATACAAGAACTAAAATAGAGGTTTGAAGATGCTGGCTAGTTCGTGGTTATAAACTAATTAACCATGAGGTAGACAATGTGTATCTAGTAAAGTGTGAAGAAATTTTATAAATAAGAGAGTCATAATAAATTCTTCAAAAAAGAGAAGTAATAGTTCTTCTTGATCTATATCATTTTTGACAGTATATAAATTGGTGAGTACAAGATTAGTGATAACTTTATTGTAGTGATTTAATAGAAGGTTGGTGAGTATAGTAATAAGTTTAAATAGCATATTGATATGTTGAAGAGATAGCTTAAATAGATCGATATTAATTGAGTCATAGGTTTTGCTCGTATTCTGAGATAGAAGCCAAAGCTCTTTTGAATTACAAGAAGCTTTTCAATTATATTGTTGAGTATATAAATAGGAATTGCAATGCAGTTGCCTGGAAGAGTGATATAGTTGTAAGGAGAGAGGATTGGGTGTTTGGTAAATATATAGTTTAAATGATTGGTAAGAAGTTTGATATATAGTTTTTTTGATATGTTCTAAAAAGCTAATAGATCTGGTATTAGATAAGTCACCATCAAAAATAGGTTTTTTGAAGATTAGAAATATTCTTCTCTCTTTCTATTATTTAGGAATTAAGTCAGAGATCATATATTTGTTGAATAAAGCAGTAATTGCCTAAAGAAAAGAAAGGTCAGTATGTTTAAGCATTTTATAGCTAATTTCAAAGGGGCTACATGCTTTGTTGTTAGGAAGTTGTGACAGAGTAGTAGAAACTTCTTCTAAAGAGAATTTATTAAGGATACTATTATACCATTTAGTTTGGATATTGTTTTTGGGTTTATATTCATTTTGCTATATAGAGTTGATTAATATTTTGATAATCTGTCAATTTGTCAAAGTGTTGTTGAATATGTAATTTAATTTTTTGTGTATCTGTAATAATATCATCTTCTGTTTTAATGTTATCAAATCTAACAGGTCTTTGTGATAGTTTAATATACTGTTAATTATTGATTTGGAATTAGATAAAAGTTTGTCATATCTTTTAGAAATATTGTTATTGATTTGTTGTCAAATTTCTTTAATATTTTCAATATTGCAAGCATGGTATAGAGCTTTCTATTCATTATTACAGACATTGAGCCAGTCTGCAAGAAGGGTATATTTATTAGGTAAGTATGAAATATTTAGTTGATGGGTATTATTAATTTGGTTAATAGTAGAGTTGTACTGAATAGATATGGGTAATTTGTTTTTGAGTGATACTTTGACTTGTCGAATAATATTATCAAGCTTTTTAAGATGTTGATATAATAGTGATGCTTTAGATGAATAAACATGTTAAAAATTTCATACTGCAAATTTTTTGTTAGGGATATGTTGAAGAGCAGCATTAATAATGCTAGTTTGTATTTTGAGCCAAGTATATTTAAGAGTTTCTGATGTATTTATAGATAGTAGAGTTTTGTTAGCTCTAAAATTAGAGGAAATTTGATCTAGATATATTTGCTATTGTTTATCGTTCATATTCTTGTAAAGAAATATCCTTCTATGTGTTTTTGTTGTAGCCTTGTGTTTGCTTATGAAGGTATAAGGAAATATTCATGAGGAGGTTAATATTTTGTGATCACTTCTAGTGCTATTATTAGGATCATCTGTATCAAATGAAGTTAAATAACAGAGAATTGAGTGATTAGCTCAAATATAATCGATAGTATTATGAGATTTGCTGCTTTGCTATATACTAGTTGATAATTGAGTATGAGTAGCCAAATTGTACATATTGTTGTATCAGAGGTATTGAAGTAGTTTGTATTTAATTAAAAGAGAATATGAATTGTCTTTAAAGACATTGAAGTCTCCTAAAATAATAGTTTGTAAATTATAGTCAAACCTCTATAATTGTACCCCTCGGGACTATAGGACAAATTTTTAAAAATATTCATTTAGAGAGGGTGTGTATTTATAGAGGGTATTTTTACTATGTTTTTATATATTTGGGACCATGCCAGGGCATTTATTTAGAGAGAATTTATATATAGGTGCAATTATGGAGAGTGCAATTATAGAGGTTTGACTGTAGTTATATTTGCTTGTTATATTCATTGTATGATAGTATTTGTATTTGTAATCTTAATTGAAGATCGTCACAAGGTAAGTATACTGAAATAATTCTAAATTTAAAGTCATGTTTGAAAAAGATGTCTGTAGCAATTGCATATCCTGGAATAGTAAATATAGGGTTTGATCCAATTGTTAATCATAATAGCAGTACCAGCTTTAAAACTATTGATACAAGACTAGTAATAAGTAAAGTGCTTAGATCTTTGTAGTTTGATAATAGGATTAGTATTTAATATTTTAGTTTCAGTAATGCTGATAATATTTAAGTTGTTGAAAAGACAAAAATCCTTTCAGATTTGTTGCTTAAGATCAGTATTATATCTTCGTATATTATATGTATATATAGATAAGTTAAGTGCTTGGTTAGATTCAGATCTAGAGTTGCTTAGATAATTGTTAGTAGGTTGATTTAAATTAGAGGTTGTTCTGAGAGAAATAGAAGAAGTAGAGGAGAAGATAGATATATTTGTTTGTGATTTTAAGAGAATATTATAAGAATCATATATAGATAGAATATAGTAATTAAGAAGCATTTCAGATTCATAAGATAAATATACATATACTTCTGTTTTATTACTATTAATAGTAATCAAGACATAACATACAAGGTGCTTAGCATTATTTTGTATAAGGTATTGTTTAAAGGAGTTGATAGTTTGTAGTTCTCTTAGTAAGAGAAGTTTGTAATAGGTAAGAAATTTGTTATAGTATATTTCCAAGTCATAAAAGTCTAATGATATTGGTAATGACTTGGATAGATGTTCTTCTGAAAGGTTGTTCGCCATTTTAAGCTCAGTTCTCATAGCTGCAAAGGGTCCTATAGTTTGCTATATATATTTGGTCTGATCATCATTATCTTGGTCCTCCGTGTAAATAGACTTAACCATCTATTCACTTATATTATTCTCTTCTAAAAATAGTCTACAAGAAGTAAAGAACATCATAATTTTAGAGACAATGGCTATATTCATGTATTTTTCAGAAGAACAAGTTACTAAAAAGAATTATATGAAGTTGTTTGAACAGAAGATTGTTGAGTATTGTTATGATTAAAGTCTGTAGTTTGATTGAGATTGAGATATGTGTTGGGTATTCTAGCATTATTAAAATCAGCATTAATCATAAAAATATCACTATCAGAGTTGACTAGAAGTTTTAAATGTTAGTGGGCCCATAGATTGTTCTCTATTAAAGATATAGAGGTTTTAAGTTTATTTTTTTAGTCTTAAGATGACCTCTTTAGTCAGTATTTTATTTATATTTAACAGGTTACTTTTACAGTATCAGTTCCGCATTAACTATACATATATTTCTATATACATAACCTCAAACAAATATTCATAACTACCTTAAAACAATTTTATTCTCAGAGTAAATCTATTAGAGCCTTCTATTTCCCCACTATTAATAGCTAATCTAGTTTTAATATCCTTATAAGGTTCATATAGTCATCATGGTTCAGGATCTGTAAGCCATATTAGGCTTCTGCTACCTCCTTATTCAGGTCTTGCCAAGCGAGTTTCTGTCTTCATTAGTTCTATAGATTTACACAGCTACAAGAACTTATTGTAGGTTTGCACTGTCTATATCAGCTTGTATTTATTTGTATAACTCTTCTATTATACAAATGCTATGTGATCTTCCAAATCTTGACTTAGTTTTTAATAAATCTTCCAAAATAAGCTATCTCAGGTCAGGCACAAACCCAATTTTGGGTAGTGATTATCCCAGCCACTATTTGGTCTAACTATAATTACAGAATCAGATATTCCAACTTTAAGTGAACAGTTATCATAACACAAATAGAAATTCAAATTTTCATCACCAGTAGGATTCGAACTTTTGACTTGCCGCTTGGGGAGTGACAACTTGACCACTTCACTAAGTTACTACACCTCAGAGGTTTTAAATATGTTTGTATAGCTGGTTACAGTATTAGTTGTTTGGGACGCTATGTCATTAGTTGATTTTAGTATTTGTTTATTAGATATTGAAGTTTTGGAAAGTATAGCTTATATTAATCAAAAAAGATTTGGTTTAATTTTTGGAGTTTTAAAGTTGACCTTAAATTTAGAGTCTATAGTTTTTTTAGCTTCAGAATAAGCTTTTTTATTGTAGTATTTTCAAACTTTATGTAAAGATAGTTTGTTATATGATTTATGAATATAAATATATGGGCAAGATAATTAGTATTTGCAGAATTTAAAGCGATTTTGTTGATAACATCATGGGAGTGAAAACCATCAAGTTCATTATTAGTTGTTGCGGCAATTAGGTATTCATAATAGTAGTAATAGAAATAATAACTTTTACAAGTATAGTTAGTATCTACTTGGTTGAGTTCCATATATTTAGCTTTGGCTTCATAAGCAAGTTTGCGCAAAAATGTGATAGGTGTAGGTTTACGAAAAGTTGCAGAGTTTGCTTGATCTTTTTTAAATTGAAATGGATAAAGAGTAGATTGTATAAACCTGAATTTGGATGAAGTGCTAGAGATGGAAGCTGGGTAATGCATAAATGATTGTTGGAAGTAGAATTTTGACAAGTTTTGAATATTATATTCCTTCTCTGGTGAAAAAGTAGAATAGCCTTAAATAGTGCAAGTATGAATATGATATAATGCTGCTTTAAAGCATTGTTGAGATCGATCTCATAGAGAACTGATATATGTGATAGAGAATTTTTCAGGTAGAAGAGCTTTGCATATATTGGTTAATTTGAGTGCAATTTGATGTTTAATGAAATTTTTGACTTTTTTCTCATCAATTTTAGAAAATTAGTATTTGTAAATATTAAAGAACTTGTCAAACAATTTGTCAAATTCTGGTAGGTGATTTTTCAGAAAAGGAATTTGAAAAGTCTTAAGAAAGTAATATTTTGGTATGTTTAAAGAGATATTAATATTAAATAAATTGTTATTTTGTACTTTAAAAAGTAGTTAGTGGAGAGCATCTTCACTAATATAATAGTAAAGTCAAAATCTAATAGAGTGTATATTTAGATCTTCACAGAATTTTTTGTATTAATAGTTGTATATTTTTTATTAAGGATAAGATATAGTCATATAAGATTTAGAGCTACTAGATTTTGGTTAGCAATAGAGTAGGTAGAACAGAGTTGTAGAAAGAAAGGATCTTAAAGTAGTCAAGTTCAGTAAAAAGAGTCTTAGTAAATTCTTTAAGTAGTCTTTCAAATGTAGAGTGGAGAATATTAAAAGGGATAAAAATATCTTTGTTAATATCAGGAAAGTTTTTATAAATAAAGTTGATAAAGAATTGAGGTCTTAGTTCAGCTATTTTTTTAATTAAGTATGAATATGTAAATTTAAGTTCTTTGAAGTATTCAGTTGAGGTTTAATAATCTTGTTGAGACAGACATCAACAAAATGAGGTCTAATAAATTCAAATAGTTGGTGTACAAATATATTGTCGAATTTAGTATAAAGTTTCATAGTTTCAGTAATTAGATATTTTTGAAACTAGTCAAGGTCATTAGAAGTATCACGCTTTTGTTTAAATTCTTGTTCTTGTTTTTGTTAATGTTTTTGATCCTGTTTCTGTTCTTGTTTATTGTCATTAAGTTGGTCATCTGATTGTTGTTCTTGGTTTTGTTGATTGTTTTTAGGCTCTTCGTTAGGAGTTTGTTGGTTTTGTTTGATTTTGTTAATAAATTTAAGAAATGTAAATTTTTGTCTATAGCAGATATTTGTCAAATCTTAAGAAAAATAATAATAGATTTTTGATCAAGTATTATTAAAGTAGACTTGGAAATAATTGATTTAAGTTTAATATTATAGATAAATGAAGCATAGTCTTTGTAAAGCAAAGCAATATTTTTGAATATACAAGCCACTAAGTAGTTTGGAGCATAGCTACTTTGTTTTGTAGCTACACAAGTGATGTTTTTGATTTTGCAGATAAACCAAGTGTGATAATATTAGAAGTAGAGAACAATAGCTATAAGAGTTTTATCAATTTGAAAGTTTGGAAATAGTATTCTTAGATTAATGTGAAATAGTTTAGATTGGTTATGTATTTTAGTAATTAGAGAAGCAGGTAGTTCTTCAGTGATTCTCTTAAATTGATTTTTGGAGATTAAAGAGGTAGTCTGAGATTAAGGTTGATTAATTATAGTTAATTGGGGAAGTCTATAATATTGGAAGATAAAGCTTATATAGTATTTTTTGCAATAACATGTTCTGATAGTAGGTTGTATAAGTACTTGAAAATAGTATAATTTTTTGAAAGATTTTTGAACTTCACAGTTTTCAGGTTTAAGGCAAGGTGGAAGAACTTTAAGTAAATTAGGCTTGTTTTTATTTATATCAATACCAAAACAATCTTGATATTTAGTATAATAGTTCATGTCATAGGAGTTTGGTTCTTCGGATAGGGTTAAAGTTAGCATGATACTAGTGAAAAAATAGTAAAGAGTATAACAAATAAAAGGATGTGACAAATAAGAGGCATAACAAATAAGAGAATGTGGCAAATAAAAATATGACAAATAGAGTGTAACCCAGTGTTATGATAAACAGATTAACAGGATCGACAAAAAGCAGAATTTGTATAAATTTACTAAAATCAAAAAAATAAATCCAGTATTTGTATAAAAATAGATATAACAAGGGGCTAAGTTATATAAGTTGATTAATAATCTTGATTAGTAATGAGAATCTGCAAGTTTGGGCATCCTAGAGGAGCAGAATTCTTTCAAAAAATAAAAAATTTTTTAACAGAAATAAAGTGCAGTTTTTATAACAGAGTTTTGAAGTATTTTGGTTATAAAATATATAATTTTTGTCTGTTTAAAATGTATTATATATCAAAATAAAGCTACTATTAAGCTAAATCTTTTTTTATTAAGAAGCAATAGAGGTTTACTTAATAAGATTTTAAGTAAACTAGAAAAACAAAAATTTAGAAATATAGTTATAGCTCTGCAGAAAAAGACTTTACAGCTATAAAACTAAACTGCTTATAAATAAAATTAAGAGTAAACAACTTTACTTAGGCAGCCAAAAGTAGTTTACTTAATAAAATATTTAATAAATAGCAAGTGTTTTTAAGAAAAATTTGGTACAAGTGATTGTCAGGAAGAGTTAGTGATTTGTGTTTTTGATTTTTTTTTTTTTTTACTATATACCAGTACTATAATAATATAATTATAAATTTTTTTACAAGTTTATAGAAATATTTAAAAAATAATATAATTTTTATATTTATTAGAAATTATATTCTTTTTTCTGTAGCAGTTTGAACAAATAATAGTTTATAAATAAAATATATATTTATTAAGAGATATAAGAATATTTTATTCTTAGATTTCTATTTCTAAAAAATTTTATAAGATTATAAGAAAGAATTTTAAAAAAAATCTATATCTAATATTTATTTGAATAATTTATAGCTTTTTTATATTTTTAAACTAATTATTAATTATTACAGCTAAGCATAATTTACTTAATATTAGAGATTAATTATAATCACTAATTATTAAATATTAATTAAGTATTAAGTATTAAGTATTAAGTATTAAATATTAAGTATTAAGTTTTAAATATTAAGCATTAAGTATTAAATATTAAATATTAGATACTAATTATATATATTTTTAAATTCTGCTTTATAATAGGATTTGGATCTATAGCTTACTAGTTAAGCTTTTAAACTTTTATAATCAAAAATCTATAGTTCAAGTTAATCTAGAAGCAAAAAATATTTTGTAATCAAAAAAGAGTTATTATTAAAATATAAATCTTTATATATATTATGAATTTAGAAAAAAAATTCTAGAAGAAGATCTAATTGTAAAGTATAGTATATATATAACCAAAATCTCTAGATTTTTAGACATAGTTTCAGTTTTGAATTTTGTTAATTTTTGGTTTAAGACAATTATTTTTAAATTAAATGTTTAGTTAAAAGTTAACTAAAATCAAACTAATTGAAGCTTTTATATGAGAACTAGAATTTTAAATAAAATATTATATAATAGTCAAAATTCTTAAAAAAGATAATAATAAATAAAATTAATTAGTGATTCACTAGTCATCTGGTACATGATCATAGTATAACATGATACAGATCATTATATAAATTATATATAGTCAAACCTCTATAAATACAACATATACAGACTAGTCTAAAATGTGTATTTAGAAAGTTTGCATATTTAATCTGCAAGTTTGTGTAATAAACTTAAATATTAACTTTTGATTGGCTATGTGCACTTAGAAAGATTAATATGATATAAAAAATCTTTTGAATAAACATGTATTTGCAAAATATAGAACATGCATTTAGCACTAATAATTTCATATAGCCAAGACAAAAAATATATATTTAGGGAGGTATTGCATTTATGGAGGTTGTATTTAGAAAGCTTTAACTATATATCCTAATCGTGGCATTCATTTAAGAAAAACTTTTTTCATACTAAGTTAATTACTCTTCTATATTTAATAAAAATTGTAGAGCTCATTAAAGCATTTCTAATAATAGTAAGATCATTAAAAATAGTCTAATAGTTGTTGAGATATCACTAAAAAATAATTGGTTAACTATATAAAATTTTTATATAAACAATAGTTTGTTTAGAGTACTACTATTTGCATCATAATTTTTGCTATTTGTATCATTAGTTTGACCAGAATTAGTTAAAGTTAGAGTATAATTTTAGTCAAATTAATGGTGCAAATAGTAATTTCTTTTGTTTATATAGAATTTTACATAGTTGGCTAATTATTTTTAGTAATATCTTGACAACTACCAGACCATTTTTGATGCTCTTACTACTGTTAGATGCACTTTAACGAGCTCTACAATTTTTACTTAATACAAAAAAGTAATTAACTTAGTACAAAAATAGTTTTTCTTGGGTGAATGCCACATTCAAAGTATATGTGATTTATATAGTAATATATGTCACATTATATTATAATCATGCACCAGGTAACTGGTAAATTATTAATTAAATATTTTAAAAAAAACTTTTTTTGTAACAATTATCTAAATTTTTTTTCTTTTAAATACAAAATGGTATTGAATAAAAAATCTTTAGCCAAGAAAAATAAAGATAAATAACCTCTTGGTAAAATATAGAATTAGTTTATAAAAAGAAATAAAATATCTGCTAAAAAATATTATTCTGCAATATGTTCTTTTTGTAATTATCAGTAGGCTACTGCTAAGCCAAGTAAACTAAAAATACATTTTGTATACAAATATAAAAAAGTTATTTAGATATTAGAATAAAAATATTAGTATTATTAATAAATAATTATAATGATTCAGATAATGATACAACCTTAATATCAACTATAGCAAGAAAAAATAAAATTAAAAAATAGTGAATTTGAAAATATTTCTACTTTATTAAGTAAAGAAGAACAAATTAACAAGATATTACTAAGAATGTTTATATATTGTAATTTACCTTTTGCTCTCATTAAGTATTTTTTTTTTAAAAATATATTAAAATATTATATGCTACTTATGCTTTTTCAAGCTACTAGATTTTTATCTAATACTCTTTTAAACCAAGAGCTTGCTTGAGTAAATATAAAAGTTAGACAAATTCTTGATAATGAAATTAATTTTACAATTATAGTTAATAGATAGACCATTTTTAAAGGTAGTATTACTAGTTAACTATTTATTTTTTAGTTAACAACTACTTTCTAAAAATTTTATATTTTAGATCTAATATGTATAATAATATAGATCACCAAAAGTAATTTTTATAGTAAATCAAATTCAGTTTTTTAATAAGGTATTAATATAGTTTTTTGATACAAAATATAAAAAAAATTATATTTTATCAAAAACTTTGATAATACTTTATTAAGGTACTATATACAGTATATAATAAGAAACTAAACTTGCAATTTATTATAAAAATTATCTTTTAGTGATCTGTATTATTAATAATTTATACAAGATATAAAATATTTTGTCACTATTACAAAAAAAAGTCTAATTGATTAGTTGTTAACTAATTAACTAATTAACTTTAATATATTTCTATAAGCTAATTTATATATGATTGTTGTGATTATTAAA
>CAJVQC010001305.1:0-10432 GCA_910592285.1 Racocetra persica
AACTTTAAAGTTTTAGTTTAAAAATTTTTATTATTAAAATTTTTTTAAGATTTTTTAAGATTTTATATATTTCTAAAGCTAAAAAAAAATTTTGCTCTTAATATAAGTTCAAATTTTTATAAGTAAGTTGCAAAACTTATAATAATGAAAAATGTTATCCTTTATATAAACTAAAATATTATATTAAAAACTATTCCTTAAACCATCTAGCAGGCAAATTTGCCTGCTAAAATCTTTTTTTTTCAATTTAGTGCAATTGCGCCTGATTTTCCTAGCAATAGTACCCTCTTTCCTAAATTAGAATTAAAGTATACTATTTTGCAGATCAATTTATGACTTCATATCATGTGTTGATTGTACATGATATCATACATATGTATTAGCAGTACAGCAATTATCTATTAATCGCTACAATTAATCACTATCAATTTAAAATTAAAAAAAAAAAAATGAAAAAATTAAATACAACTATGACAGAGGTGAGTTCATTTCATTTACTTCTACCTGAAAATACTGAGATATTTTCTGATAGTGAGGACAAAAAGTAAGTTCTGCATTTGATGTTTGACAACATTTTTTGAACCACTCAGAATCTGATGATAAAGAGAAAGATGAAGTTGTTGAAAGCAATAATAGAAAAGGCCACAAACAATCAAAAAAAACATCCAAATTGCCACCACTACCTTCGAATTTTGAACTATTGGTTTATTTAAAAAATTTGTACTAGGCTTTTGTTAAATTGCCACCAAATTATAAAGTCAGCTTTTCAAAACCAATCAACTTTTTTGTTTTTTTTTACAAATATTTTACTAGACAAAATTGTTTTCAATATAAATTTATATGCATTGATTAAAGGTGCTGGCCTTGCTGGAAGACAATGGACAAATATAGACTGCAAAGAGCTTATTACCTGGATTGCTCTGATCATTTATCAGGAGATTTTTGGGCTGTCTTCACTTGACCACTACTGGAATGAAGACCTGAAACTCCCTATTCACCATATTTCTAGACAAATGCCACTGAAACATTTTGAACAAATCAAGAAGTATCTTCATATCTCTTAACCTGCAGTAACTATTAATCATTATTTCAAAAAATTAGAGCCGCTGCTTTTCCACATCTGAGATGTCTCAAAACAACTTTATACACTAGCTTTAGATGTCTTAGTTGATGAGATGATGATAAGGTTTTCTGGGAAAAGCATTCATACTATTCAGATTAAGAACAAACCAATCCCAGAAAGATTTAAGATATTGTCGCTTTGTGATCTGGATATATATTCACTTGTTTGCTAACTCGTGTGTCTCCCTAAGCAATATAGAAAAGTGAGCAGGCTTAATCAAATTGGTTGCCTGGTCCACCATCTTGTTATGCAACTTCTGTATCATTAATATTTGTTTAACATTTACATAGATAACTACTTTTCTAACATTTCTCTTTTTTAGAACCTTTGGCAATTTGGCGTTGGTGCTTGTGATACTGTTTGAAAAACAGTATCTGGATTTTCCAAAAAACTGAAGATGGATAAGAATCTTCAACTTGACTGGGACGTACATTCTGGTATTGTGGTAAATAGAGTGTTGGCTGTGTTTTAGCAGAACAATAGTCCAGTTCAATGTTGTCAACAATTCATGGTCTTGTTGATAAACAATAAAAGATAGAATACGAAAGATAGTGGCCAAGAGAAACAAGCACCAATGCAATAAAGTGCATGCAGTATTTGGTTTCAACCAAAAAAAAACTAAGGATCTCCAAGATAATTGACGACTGCAACCACCATATGAATAGTGTAGATATTACAAATTAACTATGGTCATATTATTGTATATAGCAAACAGTATGGAGAAACTAGATGTTGCTTTTTTTTTGGTTGTTGGATACCTATCATCAATACATATCATATCGTCCCAGACTCTTGGATATACTCAGGAGCAAAAGAACTTTTGCTTTGAACTAGTATGGGATCTAATAAATATTGCAAATAATGTAGCGAAAATTTAGCTTAGAAGTAAGATAAAAAAAAAGGAAGGAAATGGATAAAGAAATAAAAAAAGAAACTAAACGGCTAAAAGTAATGAAGCATTTTGAACTTTCAAACCAATAGTTTGTAGGTGGTGACTATTTAGTTGAATAGAGAAAGGGATGAGAATCATATCTATGGTGCGCATGGCTGGCAAATAAAAAAATCTAAACTTTGACTATAAGACTCCACACCAAAGCAATTTTTGGTGTATCACTTTGTTGTAATAATATTCGAAATTGATTTTTAAAATACCATAAAAATGACAAAGGGCAATAAAAATTCTGCGGGAATGAGAAATATTTCTGCAATGAATAATTTTGCAAATTATTATGGTGATAGAATAGGAATTGAGAAGGATTAACATAAGACATTCATTAATTATCAAAAAGTTTTTAAGATTATGATATTAGCAGAATGTCTTATATTGGTTATTGTTATCAAAATGGAATTGGATTATATTTTTTAAATGCTTAATTTTATAATTAAAAGCATTTTATTAATTTTTATTAGCTAAATTTTTAATCTATATTTAATAATTTTGCTTGTTACATTGTAGTTAATTTGGTTTACTTAACTAACTTGATCAAATAAAATTTTATTATAGATAAGTTCCCATATTTCTTAAGATATTATTTCACCATGTCTGTAATATTTATAGCTGAATCTTTAAAGCAATCTGGAGGTTTTGACCTGACAAAATACTCTTTAACAAAAATGCAATATATTCTGGTTAATTTAGGTTTGTAGTCTTTACTTGTATCACAGGGCATGCGCAATAATGTAACAGTTATATTGTTACGTGCTTCATATTCTCAGGAGTTACTTTAGTTAATTTTAGTTAGTTGTTTAATAAAAAAATTTTTTCTATTTTATTTTTTTTTTTAATTATTTTAGTGAACAAATATGTCTGCTAACTACTGACGGTTTAAGAGATAGCCTTAAAATTAATATTTAAAGAATTTGTCAAGAATAAGTAGATAATTTTTTTGGTTAAAAATTTTTTTCTAAATTAGATACTTTTATCTTATAAGTAACTTAAAATTTTTTTTATAAAATAAAATTAAATACTACTATAATATAATTCTTATTTTTAAATATTATCAAAAAAATTTTTATTTAAATATTTTAAAAATTAAAAAATATAGATCATAAGTATATTTATGATAATTTTCAGACAAATTTGCCTAGAAAAGCTTATAGTTTAAGGGATAAAATTAATTTTAAATTTGTGTAGCCTATATATTTTAAATATTTGAAGTTGCTATTTTAGATATTTAAAATTATTACTTTAAATATATATATATATATATATGCAAAAATTGTACTAAATATTGTTACTAGAGCAAATTTTAAATATTATATAATATAAATTAAGCTAGTTTGGCTGGCTTGAGCTAGCTTTTTAAGCCAAGCCAAGCCAAGTCAGCCATTTTTATCCCTATTGAAATGCTTTTCTTCTAGTCCTATTGTTTTCAAAACCAAGCTGCTACTCTTTGTTACTTGGAGAAACAAGTCTTCTTTGTACAGCTGATGAACCTTTAGCTCTTTCTTGTATGGCTGATGAACCTTGAGCTCTTCTTTGTGTAGCTGACAAACCTTCAGCTAAACTTTCTTGCACTTATTCACTTTGTCCTAATAGCTTAAAATCTGCAAGGTCTTGATATTTTCGACAAGAGAGGAATAAAAGCTTCGAAAAAGTTGAACTATATTTTCTAGTTCTATAATTTTTCAATCTTGGTCCTGCTGGATCTCATATAAGTTATTGATTTTACTCTACAGTAATCGATTTTCTAATATTAAAACTAAATAACAATAATAAAGATAGTAATAATAATAATAATAATAAATTTTAGTTATAAATCAACATAAATTCAACTACTATTTAAGAAAAAATAAAAAAATAAAAAAAATAAAATAAAAATAATAATAAAATAAATTAGTTACAAATTGGCCACCATTTTTTTAAAAAAATAATAATAATAAAAATAATAAATTAGCATATTTTAATTATTATTCAAATAAGAAAGAAAAAAAATAATTATAATATTGATATATATTCAGCCACCATATAATAAAAAGAAAAGAAAATAATTAGTAAATAAAATATAAATATCAGTTATGAATCAGCATATTCAAATACTTGTTTTTTACAATAAATAAAATTTACTATTCTCTAGTCTTCTATTTCTTTCTGTTAAATCAAAATCAGCAAGAGTTTCTACTCATTTACTACTTCCACTTTGGCTTCTGCTTGTTCTGATTCTTAGTGGTAAACAAGGCGAACAAGGTAAACAAAAAGAGGTGGTAGCTCTTTGAGGTAAAATAATAACTACTGGTTTGGTCAAAAGGTTAGTTGATGATTGTGGTAAAGTTGTAGTCGATGTGGTAGATTTTTGAGTTAAGTAGTAGGTTGTTGGGTCAGAGTAGTAGTCGAAGTAGTAAATTGACTGTCGAAGCAGTGGTCAAAGTAGTAGGTTGTCTAATCAAACTAGTCAAAAGGAGTAATAGATGGTTATGTCAAAAAGGTAATAGACAGTAAAGTAATAGATAGTTGGGTTAAAGGTATAATTGATGGTTGGGTTGAGAAAGTTGTTGTGGGTGTTTGAGCTGAAGGAGTTGTAGATGTTTGGGTTGAAGAAGTTGTAGATAGTTGAGTCGAAGGAGTTGTAGATGGTTGAGTTGATGGTCAGGTTAAAAGAGTGATAACAGTTGCCAATTAAGAAAGTTGGGTTGTTTGACAGGTTTTTTTTGTTTTAGCCATGGTGAAAAATAATTTTTTTTAAAAAACAATCTAACTAAGTTTGGAAAAAGAAAATTTGAAGAAGAGAAATTCAAAAAAAAAATGTTCAATTTGGTATATTTATAAAAAATTTTTAAATTCTGATCGTATTGAAAAAATTCATATTTTGTATTATTATCTTGTGTTATTATTCTGTATTATTGTTCTGTATTATTGTCTTTGTTATATTATTACTGTTTTTGAAATATTTGAAAATGATAAATGATTTTTAATTAGTATATACTCGTACACTCATACATTTATATACTCAATTATCTTAGCACGTTAATTGATAGATATTCAATCAACATGCTAAGGTAATCGAGTATACAAGTATATGAGTATACTAAAAAAAAAATTATTTGCTATTTTCAATACTTTGAAATTAAAACAATATATAATACTATTACTATCAATTAGTTTATATATATTTAACTATTTTATTAAATTATTGTTTTATAATCATCTATCATTGTACTAATTTAACTAAAATAATATTTAGAACATTATTTAGAAACCAATATAGAGTTAGTCAATAGTAACTATCATCATGCCAACTATTCATTTATCATTATCTAACTATTATCTCAATATTTAAAATATTATTTAAAAACTTGTATAGAGTTAATCAATCCTTTGACTAACTATTGTCATGCTAATCAATCACCCAGCATCATTGTGCTTTATCTAGATTTATCAATTGTCGAATTGTTGTTAAGTTTTTAAATTGAGTTATGTGATAATTCATCTGTAATTAAATTGTCAAATTGTGGTATTTAGCATGTCAAATTTTTTATTTTTTATTGAAATTGTTGACTTTTTTAATTTATCTATATATTAGTTGTCAAATTGTGGTATTTAATATGTCAAATTTTTAAATTTTAAAGTTAACCAATATTTTATATATCACCAACTATCATCACACCAATTACCCAATATCATTGCACTTTATCTATGTCTATCGATTGTTGAATTGTAATATTTAATATGTCATATTTTTTAATTTGAGTCATGTGATAATTTATTTGTGGTTAAATTGTCAAATTGTGGTATTGAGCATATTGATTTTTTTAATTTTTATCAAAATTATTGCCTTTTTTTAATTCATTCATATATTAATTATTAAATTGTAGTATTAAATATGTTAAATTTTTAAATTTTAAAATTAATCAATAGTTTTATATATTATATTATTCAGAAACTTGTATAGAGTTAATTAATCCTTTAACTAACTATTATCATATCAACTATCATCATACTAATCACCTATTATTGCACCTCATCTATGTCTATTGATTGTCAAATTGTAGTTAAATTTTTTAATTTGAGTCATGTTATAATTCATCTATAGTTAAGTTGTCAAATTTTGACATTTAGTATGTTGATTTTTAATTTTTACTGAAATTGTTAACTTTTTAATTTGTTTATATATTGGTTGTCGAATTGTAACATTTATTATATTGAATTTTTAAATTTTTATTTAATTATCAAATATTGTAGTATTAAATTTTGTGATATCTAATAATGTGATAGTTGTCGAATTTGTTAATTTTTTTAATTTACCAATAGTTGAGGCATATATTGGTAGTCAAATTGTAGCATTTAATATGTCAAATTTTTGATTTTTATCATATAATAATTGTCAAATTATAGTATCAAAGTTTGTAATTTTGAGTTATATAATTATTGTCAAATTTGTTAATTTTAGAGATATATAGATTTTTTTAATTCATATATATTGGTGATTAAATTATAGTATTTAATATGTTAAATTTTTTAATTTTTATCTAATTATCAAAGTATGTTGTTGAAGTTTGTAATTTTTACTATATAATAATTATTAAATTGTAGTATTTAATTTTATAATTTGAGTCATGTGGTAGTTGTCAAATTAGTTAATTTTGAAATTATTGAATTTTGATATTTTATATATAGACTTTTTTTAATTCATTAATAGTTGGGGCATATATTGGTGGTTAAATTGTAGCATTTAATATGTTAAATTTTTTGATTTTTACCATGTAATAATTGTTGAATTGTGGTGTTGAATTTATAATTTGTGTCATGTAATAGTTGTTAAATTTATTAATTTTTAAAATTGTTGAATTTTGATATTTTATATATAGGTTTTTTTTTATATTGGTAGTCGAATTGTGGCATTTAATATGTCAAATTCTTTAATTTTTACCATGCAATAATTGTTGAATTATGATATTTAATATGTTGATTTTTTTATTATTAAATTAATATAATTAGTATTGATAAAAATTTAATTCAACCTATAAAATTTGATCAATCAAATTATCCAAAAATTCATCTTAAATTTAACTATTGAATTTTAATAAAATTAAGAAAATTAAGTGACTAATGATTGATATATGGAGTGTCTTCAATTAAAAGGGCCCATTTTTACATATATTTTATTTTGAGATAATTAAGTTGTTTTGATTTTTAGACTAATCTGAGATTAATCAAATTTCACGATTTTGATTGGTTAAAGATAGCAGATGACTATCAGGTAATCTCATGACATGTTGGCCCAACACAGTCTCATGTAATTTTTCTTTTATATTATTTTGATTTTTTATTATGCAAATCGACTTTTATTTATAATTAAAAAATATCAGTCATGTTAAAATTTATATGAATCTAATAAAAACTCAATTTTCAAAAAATTGTAAAAATAGACCCTTTTAATTAGGGACACTCTATATACTAACTAAAAGGTCAATAAATAGTAATATATAGCTTAAATATAAACAAAATTAAAATTTGATATAAATTCAAATATTTATTATATTAAAATTATATATAAATTTTTTTATTAATTAGCATGATAGCAATATATTTTTTTGAACCTTTTTTGTAAGCTAGTTTATAAGATCCAGATACAAATCTATTCAAAATTTGATAAACTAATATTATACAATCACAACTAATTGAAAATAAGTCTTTAGTCCAAAGTTCAATATTATATAATAGCTTTTTTTCTTTATTCATTCCAAAATAGAATCTTGTAGAACTATTAGATGCTGGTTTATACCAATATACAAATGCTAGATTATGTTCTAATTTATAATTATTAATATTTACTGTATACTAAATAAAATATTGTATTTGGCCAACATATATATCATAAGAAGCTCTATCTTGATTAATAAAATTTGCTATTATAAAAGAGCTTCTTGTATACTGTATTGATATAGTTGAACCAAATATTTCTGAACCAATTTGCAAATGGCTAAATTGGTCTCCAAATAGATCAATTAATATTGAATTTTCATCTCTAATACTACTGAATAGTATTTAGAATAAATGTTGAGAATAGGATACTTAATAAAATTCTAATAATATATTTAATATATTATCAGACATATTATATGAATTTTTGAAAGAATCAAAAATTTTCTGGAAAATCTTTGACCCTACTAACTAAACTTGTTTTAATGCTTCTTGATATTTGAAGAAGCCTTTGTAACTCATCAATTTCAAACTGGTCTGATGCTACTAAGCTTCTAACTACTTTTCTTACTGAATGCAAATCAAGCCATATCACAATATCTGATTAATTAATTAGGTTATTAGCTATAGAGTCTTGAATAGGCTAGTGCATTAATTCTGGTTCAATTTGCTAATAACTATTTGGAAGTAAACTAAAGTAGCTATTCATTCTTTCAAATAAGAAGCACCAAAATGCATAAAGTAGTCCATAGTCAGGGCAACATTAATTAATATGAAGTGCTAAATGAAGATTTGGTGTAATATATTTCAATTTGTTTAATAAGTAGAATAAACTAGTTATGTACTTCTTCTAATACAGATATATCAATAATTTGACAGACCAAAATTGTACAAATATGTACAAAATTTGTAAGAATTTTTTAATCTGATGCTGAAAGATAGTCTTACAGACAGGTATTGCATAAATTAAAATAAATGTTTTCTATTTATCAGCAGTAAAATTAGCAAATCTTTTACCACAGTTTACCTTTTTTGGAATTTAGCTAATATCAGATAGGATCTGAATTTCCGATATTTTTTTGAATTTGCTTTAATTGGCTTGTATTCAACTTTTTATAATCGATCTATAATTATTTTACAATCTATTTTGTAATGTCTAAAAATAGGCAATATATTGGGTTGATAGCTAAAAACTAAATAGGATTAAAATATAGCAATCAAAGTAACTCAGATCACCAAACATGAATAAGTTTTTCATGCTGTTTTCTATTCAATTTAGTAAAGCATCTTCGCTAGTGTTCAGCATCTTGTTGATATTGGGCTAAGTTATATTCAATAAAACTATATATCAATATCATTTATATCTTCAAAATGGTGACATCTATCTTCAAATTGTGCTTTTTTTTTATACTGATAGCAAGATACTAATGCTGAGATATAGCCACAAAGTTTTCAAGCTGCATGTATATCATATAAATATAAAATTAATATTGCTCAATTATCTTTTTGGATAGGTTTTTATAAGTTGAAATTTGAACACTATCCCAAAATCAGTGTAGTTCATCAACAATCAGTGCAAGATAGTAGTTGATATAATACAAATAAACTTAATTTAGATCTAGTAAAATGCCAAAAATCATTATATTTTCTGCTTTAAATCAAAGTTCTCTTGGTAAGTTAGAAATAGCCATATAGATTATACTAGTACTATATTGAGTGCTATCAAATAGCTGAAGCCAATTCAAATTTAATATAAAGCTAAGATGTATATTTGCTGATTTTTGTATAAAAAATCAGCTACCAATTAATTATTATTAGCAAAATTTTTCCAAATTTGACTATTATAAATATCAGAAAGAATATCTCCAAGAATACTACAATGAGTCTATTTCTGGCATAATTGTTCAAAATTGAGGTATATATACATTTTTGCAAGTTGATTTTTGATACTTGTAAATAGATAAAACAAAATTGGTTTATTAATAGTATTTCTTAGATACCAATTTTGTGTTGCTAATGCTAAATATATATAATTATCTGCCTAGATCTAATTATATTTGAAAATTCAACATAGTTACATTTTTTAATTGATAATTGTTCGTTATTATTTCATGAATTAACAATTTTCTCTTCAGTATATAATTTGTCACAATTTGAACAAACTGAATATATTATAAAGTTGTTAATTTTAAGATGTTTTGAAGCTTATGCATTGAGCTCAGAAAATTTTGAAATATATTTTTATCACCAAACTCACATAAAAGTTGCTAAATATATTTGACCAAAACTTTAGTAGCCTTTTCAGATACTTTAAACTACTTTGCTAAAATCTGTGTTTTTTTAATAATATAATTATTATATTGTTATTATATAATTTTTATATTATTATTATAGAGTTATAAATAATAACAATACAAATACAATATAGTTATAATATAATATAATTTAATATTGTTACAGTACCATGGCCTTCTTAACAGCAGTACTATAACAATGACACAGCTACAGGGATCCTTTACAGGTTTATAGCGGTATCCAACAGGTAAGTATAATTTCTACTACAACTAGAAACTATACTCTTCTGTCTGTGGCAGTTCAGGCAGATAATAGTTTATAGATAAAATATATGTTTTATTAGAGAAAATAAGATAGGCTATCCTTAGGTTCCT
>CAJVQC010001306.1:0-10431 GCA_910592285.1 Racocetra persica
GTCTGTCTCTATGTCAATAGTTTGTTGTTCGTGTTTGTCTTGTTGATGTTGTTCATGGTGTTGTTGTTCATGGTGTTGTTTTTGCTGTTGTTGTTCTTGTTGTTTGGTTCTTTGGGGTTCTTCTTGATGAGATCGTTATTTTTCTACTTCTTGTTTTTTTTTTTCTTCTTTATTCATTAGCTAGAGATATTCTAAATGATATGCCTCATTGCTAAAAAAGAAGGCACCTTCTTCGAGTTGATGATGATTGTTTAAAGTTTTGCAATTGATTGTAGTCCAGCACTTAGGACATGTGTGGATATAAGTTTTGGGTGCAGAAGAGGTTGGGATAGTTGTTGATGATGAGGCAATAGCTTCGCTTAATTTTTTAGTATTTTTCTGTTTGCCTTTTTTGCTAGTTACAGGGGTTAGGAAAGTTGATGTGTGAATAGTATTGGTAGAAGAGTGAAACTGTGTGTAAAAGTTACCACAGAGATATTTAACTATAGTAGTTGTACATGGTGCTTTAAAGAAGTGTGTTGCTTTAAGTGTTCTGGTAGATTTAGAGATACAGCTTGATGGTTCAAATTCAGGTGGAACTGTTTAGACACTATTAGGCTTGTAGACACAGATGGCTACACCAAAAGTATTATCAAAATTTGCATAAAAAGAGTTGAGGTCAAGTATATCAGGTTCCTGGGTGATGGGAGTAGGCATGTTGCTGGCCTTGTTTAAAAGATACTATGTTTTTCAAGAATTTAAATAGTTAATTAATTAAGTTTTTAGTTAGTTGCTGTTTCTAAATATAGTTGCAGGAGTCTGTGAATTTGTAGAGGTACTATTGCAATTACTGTGGCTTGTGTAACCTTGTAACCTATTGGGTCCAAGGTTTTACAAGTCATGTGTTACACAAGTTATATGTTACACAAATTACATGTTATACAGATTGCACAGTTGTTGTGTTTCAAATAACGTTGCAAATTCTATTATAGAATAGGTAGTGATTATAAGTAGTTGCTATTTAAAGATGAGGCTAATAATAGTTGCCAAAAGGGGATAAATTGTGCAAGTTGTGTGCAAGAGCACAGACAAATCGGATTAGCAAGTCTGATTGTTATACAAAAAACGATTTGAATGGGGTAAGCTAAGAAAGAACTTTTTGGGGTTAAAGAGGGAAGAAAAAAGGAGTTTTGATATTAGATAGCCTAGAGATATCAATTTTGGGTCAAAATTGACATGCTATAGCTTGTTATGAAGCTGTAGATGAGCTCTACAATTTCTATTATGGTATATGAAGATGTTATTAAGCCCAGTTTGCTGGGAGGGGCAAAACTTTGGGAGGAGAACAGACTTCTGTCTGTCTGACTTTGAAAATCGAATATCTTGGGACTGACAAGAGATAGAGACTTGAAACTTTATGAATATATGTAAAATTAGTAGCTGAACAAGTTTGTTTAAGAACCAAAGAGTTGTTAACTTAGTAAATTTTTCGTAAATTAAGAAAAACCTAAAAAATTTTTAGGCAAATTTTGTGTACAAGTGATAGACAGAAAGAGTTTTTTTTTAAATTTTATATCTTTTTTTAAAAATTAAGTTTAATAAAATAATTATATACTATTCTAATATAAAATTATGTATAAAATCGGTTATATTAGTGTATAAAGATAGATTTTATTAATAAAATTTTAAGAAATATAAGATTTTTAATAATTTTATTCGTAAAATTTTAGAAAATTCTATGATCTTCAAAATTTTACTAATTAATTCTATCTTTATACCCTAACAAAATTTGTTGTAAATATAAAAATATATTATATTAGTATATAATACTTTATATTATTTAAATAGTAAGAAAAATATGCCAAATTTTGTTTAATTTTAAAATTTTAATCAAAAATTTTCAAAAATCAATATCTTTTCTTTAACATTATATTTAATAAAATAATTATATACTATTCTAATATAAAATTATGTGTAGAATCAGACACATTAGTGTATAAAGATAGATTTTATTAATAAAATTTTGAGAAACATAAGATTTTTGATAATTTTATTAGTAAAATTTTAGAAAATTCTATAATCTTTAAAATTTTACTAATTAATTCTATCTTTATACTCTAGCAAAATTTGTTTTACATATAAAATTATATCTTATTAGTATATAATACTTTATAATATTAATATATTAAAAAAATATACTAAATTTTGATTAATTTCAACTTTTTAATCAAAAAATCTAATAAAATTAAAGTTCAGCTTAGGATTAGGGTTAGAGTTTAGATTTAGATTTAGGATTAAATTTAAGTAAGTAAAATTAAAGTTCTGTTTGAATTAGAGTTAGTTTTAGATATAGATTTGGAGTTAGATTTAGTATAAGTTTAATAAATAATTCATCAGTCATCTGGAGAGCTATGTGATGCAGGTTATACAAGATTTATATATAAATTATATATAAAATCTTCAAATAGTAAATGTGAAGATTTTTTAAAGAAATATAAAGAAAACTTTTTTCTTACTAAGTAAATCACTCTTGGATTTTTAATAAAATTGTAAAGCTCATCAAGATGCATCTAATGGTAGTGAAGATACTAAAATCAGCCTGATGGTTGTTGAGAAATCTTTAAAAAATGTTTTGCCGATATATAAAATTTCTTTAAAAAAATCAAATTTTTTTAAAGAAATTTTATATGTTAGCAAAACATTTTTAAAGATTTCTCAAGAACTACCAAGCCGATTTTAGCATTCTTACTACTATTAGATGCATCTTGATAAGCTATACAACTTTTGTTAGAAGCCCAAGAGTGATTTACTTAGTAAAAAAAAAAAGTTTTAGAAGAAATCTCTCCACATTTGGCTTAATAATAAAATTTACTTATAAAATTTGCAGATCCTCTCCAGATGATAGATGAATTGTCTATTAAGATAAATTTAGAGTAGGTTTAAAGTAAATTTATAGTATATAAAATTAAAGTTCAGTTTAAGATTAGAGTTAGAGTTTAGGTTTAGATTTAGGGTTAAATTTAGTATAGGATTAAAATAAGTTTAAAGTAGATTTAGAATAGATTTAATTATGTTATCAATAGCATATATTTTAAGCATTTATAATTAATTTTTTTATATTAATAAATGCTTTTAATAAATAAACTATTTTATTAATATAAAGAGTAATTATAAAACATATTTATGGTAGTTTTTACCTATTATATATTTTTATTAATTTTTTTAAAATTTTCTAAGTTTTTACAAGTTTTGTATATAAAATTTTTAACACCAATTTTTTTATATTAAAGTTAATATTAAAGTTAGGATTAGGGTTTGGAAAGGGTTTTTTGGGATGTAGAACATTTTTACTTAGAGCACTTCAAATCAATTAATTAGCTAGTTTTGAATAATATACATATAGGTATAAAATATTATAGATGCATTTTAGTAAAATTTAATATAAATTATATTTCAAATACTACAAATTAAAACTTTAAGACTATTATTTTAATATAAATTTAAAATTATAAAAATTAAAACTAAATCTAGTATATTATCTAAAAAACTAATAACTAAATTTTAAAAAATATAAAAATTAAACTATTGTACTAAAATATTGCTTAAACTTAAAATTAAAAATTTTAAAACTAATAAAATTGAAACTAAATGCTTGAAGCAACATCTAAGTCTAAAAACTAGAAACTAAAAACTAATATTAAAAACTTAAAAACAAATATATATAAAATTATTTTAAAAAATATATTACAAAATACAAAACTTCTAATATTTAAAAACTTAGAAATTTAAAAAAATTAAAACTAAGCCCTGAAGCAATGTCTAGGCTTAAAAGCTAGTCTTATCTACTAAAGTTTAAGTTTTGGTCATATTCACACTCAAATGTTTAATTTTTTTAACAGATACACCATATAAGCAGTATATTTGTTAAAAAATTAAACAAATATTTGAGCATAATAAAAGATTCTAGAAGAGGGTCATTTCTGAGATCTCTTTTAAATTTAAAATTTAACAAAGAACTCTGTTATTACCTGTTCCAAACTTAATTTATATATGTAGATAAAAATATATATATATATATATATATATATATATATATATATGGAATCTCAGTTGAACTTTAAATTTAACTGAGATTTTGGCTATTATCTAGCCTAACCTTAAATCGAAACTACACCAAAATTAGTTGCAGAACTTTGATCAATAATATTTTGGCAACCAATTAATCAATTTCAAAAATTCTTTTTTATTCAAATTTTACAGAACTGTAGAATTTAAATAAAAAAATTTCATTAAAATTGATTAATTGGTTGCTAAAATATCATTGATCAAAGTTCTGTAACCAATTGTTAAAACATATCTTATATAGAAACTGTGCTAAAATTTGTATAAAACTTTGATCAATAATATCTAAACAACCAATTGATCATTTTTTTTTATTTGAATTCTATAGTTCTGTAGAATTTGAATAAAAAAAATTTGTCAAAATTGATCAATTAATTACCAAGATATCATCAATCAAAGTTCTGTAACCAATTGTTAAAATGTATCTCATATAGAAACTATATCAAAATTGGTTACAAAACTTTAATCAATAATATTTTAGCAACTAATTGATCAATTTTAATAATTTTTTTATTTAAATTCTATTATTCTGTAAAATTCAAATAAAAAAATTATCAAAATTGATCATTTGGTTGTAAGATATCATTAATTAAAGTTTAAAAGGAATTTTAACCTATGTCTTGTATATAAACTGTACTGAAATTGATTACAAAACTTTAATTGATAATATCTAGACAACCAATTGATCAATTTTGATAATTTTTTTTATTTGAATTCTACAGATCTGTAGAAATTGAATAAAAAAAATTACATCAAAATTGATTAATTGGTTGCTGAGATATTATCAATCAACATTTAAAAAATTTTAACTTATATGTTGTATAGAAACTGTACCAAAATTAATCATAAAGCTTTGATTGAAGATATCTCAACAACCAATTAATTAATTTTGATGAATTTTTTTTATTTGAATTCTACAGATCTGTAAAATTTCAATAAAAAAAATTCATCAAAATTAATAAGTTAGTTGCTGAAATATCTTGAACAAATTTTAAAGAAAAATTTTAAAATATATATTATATAAAATATGTTTTGTGTAATATTATAGTGTATATATAATATTACAATATATATTTATGTAATATTGCATATAACATTATGTATATATGATTTTTTTAATAATTTCTATATAAAATTTATTAAAAATAATCTATAAATAAAATTACTTTTTATAGATTTAAATTAAATAATTAATTAAACATGAATATACTTATCTATATAAGTAACCCAAATAAAATTTTATATCATAAAATTATTAAAAAACTTTTTAAAACTTTTTTCTTTAAAAAAAAATACTATTTAACAAAATTTTACTAATTTTTTTTTATAAAAAAATTCTTTAACTAATAGATTATTATTTTAACAAGTTTTAGTTAATATATTAAATAAATAAGTAAGTTTTATAAAAAATTTAATTAAATATTATTAAAAATAATATAAAACTTAACAACCTTATAAAAATATAAAATTTAAAAAAAAGGTAAAACTTTATAATTAATAATAAAGATTTTAAAAATTTATTTGATTTATTTAAAAAAAATCTAAACAGTGCACCTATGCACTTTGTACATCTAAATGATTATTAATTTTGTATAACAAATAATTTATTAAAACAAAAACAAAATATTTTTTAATATTAAAGTAAAGACAGTATTTAGAGGTTAGAGTTAAACATAACATATAGTAAAATTTTGCAAGAAATTTTTTTGTTAGAGCTTCAAAAGTGATTTTATAATCAAAATTTTGAGATACAATGAGTTTTTTAAAAAATTCTTTGTTTTTGTTATACAAATTGATTTGTATAATTGTTTTTGTTATACAAAATTGATTTACATATTACACTTGATCTTGCAATTTTATTGGTTAATCTAAGAGGTGCTTAAAGTGCAGAATGCACTTTCTAGTCATGTCTTTATTTAATATATATTTATTTAGTATAATTATACAAATAATTAATTATATTATCTTAATTTTTTTAATGAGATAGAAAATACTAAAAGTAAAAAAAGATAAAAAAGCAATATTTGCAGAACCTTTAACAAGAACAAAGTCACAAACACAAGCAGATTTACTAATATCAACAAAAACAAAAACATGAAAACAAAAACTTAGTAAATTAAGACAACAAAAAAGAAGAGCTTCTATGACAGAAGCATAAAAAGAAAAAGAACAAGAGTAGAAAGTGAAAGAAGTAAAAAAAATATAAGAAAAAAACAAGAATTATTTAAATAATTTTATAAAATAGAATATTATAGTTTAGATGAACATTTAGATAAGAGGATTGAAAAAGAGGATATAAAAAATAAAAGATATAGATTTAGAAGAATAAATATTATTTATAAATATTGTTTAGCTTTAAGATGGAAAGAAGAAAAACCAGAACTTTGTTGTTCTAATAGTGAAATTCAATTAGCACAACTTAAACAACTACTACCTCAATTAGAATTACTACTTATAAAAGAAGATCTAGATTCTAATAAACCTTTTATTAATCAAATAAGAGCATATAATCAAGTATTAGCTTTTATATCAATAGGTGAAATAACATTAGATAAAAATTTGCTAATATTAAAAAAGAGGTTTATACTTATAAAATTAGAGAACAATATTATCACCAATATGGTTCTTTCATGCCTAAATTATTGGTGATAAAGAATTTAAACCAACTTTTGCTTAAATATATTTTTATAGTGGTGAAGATATTGATAGCCAAACTGATAGAAGACATGAAATAATAAACAAAAAATTAAATAAGGATATATTATATTCACTTAATTTGGAATTATATAATAAAAACCCTTTTGTTCAAATTTTTATAAATGCAAAAACTAAAGAAGAAGAATATAAACAAGAAAAAAAAGAAGATAAAAGATTAAAACTATTATATACAGCAATATATAATACTCATAGCTAGGATATAAAAAATTATAATGTACCAAGTGCTGATGAAATACTGTGCTATATTTTCATGAACAAGAACCAAGTAAAAGAGATATTCTTATTAAAAGAAAAATGATATTAAGTTAATAAGAATATTAGAAATGCATGATGCTTATAATCCTTTACAATATTCTTTATTATTTTTATATAGAGAATATGGTTGATATAAAGGTATATTAAAAGCAAAAATACAAGACCAAAATTTAAAAAAGGAAAACAAAAACAAAAAGAAACAGAAAAAGAATTTCTTACAACAATTGAAGAAAAAGAAGAAGAACTAATTGCAAAAGAAATTAGACAAGAAGAAAAAGAATTAATTGTAGAAGAAATTGAACAAGAAAAAGAAGAATCAATTTTTGAAACAATTAAACAAGAAGAAGAAAAATTAATTTCTATAGCAATTGAAGAAAATATAAAAATTATTGAATAACAAAAATATATTAAAAAACAATAGAAGAAATATAATTTCACCAGGGTGGCCACGAAAATTTTAGATCACGTGACATTATTGATCATTTCTGGTCCATCGACCCACAACGGTTACGACCCAAAATTACAGATCATGTGATGAGACTGCGAATCAATAAAATTTTTATGAACTCTAAAAATCTTTACCATATTCATATATTTTAACTGAAGCCATCGAAGTATCTAAGCAGAATTTTCGAAGATTCATAACTATAACAAAAATTTTGTTCAAATTTGTTATTTGAAAATAAATTACTGTACTATATAACGAACTTTCAAGAAGTTTTTACTATAAAAACCTATTATTTAAATATAGCATTAATCATATAATCTTATATATGATAAAAGAATTATAACATGATATTACAATAAATCGAGTTTGATTAAAAATTATTAGATGAAAAATACTAGTACATTATTGTTATTTAATTGAGATTAAGATATCAAATTTATAAATTCTAACTATTATTATAACTTTATTTCACAATTTAGTTTATTATAAAGCAGTGAAATAATGCACACTGATGCTTGTAAGAATTTTTTGAACCTGATATAAATATGTTATATTCGCTAATATATCTTGTTATTTTGGGTTAAATATAATGCTTTTTATAAAAAATATTTTAATCAGTTCATAATATTGAACAAGACAAATACAGTAAATCAATTATAGTAAAACTTCTATAAATACACCTCTATAAGTGCGCACCCTCTCTAATGTACACTCAAATTTTATGAATATATTTCTAATTGTTCTCTAAGTGTATATTGATAAAGTTTGATCACAAGAAAGCACATTTAAGGATGTTTTACTGCAATTCTAATAACTATCAGCTTTATGCACAAGATTCTTTCTAGCCCAATTATTTTTTCTGGTGATCATATATCGTATAAGGTATAAATCATCCAAAGATGACAAGAATTGCTATCCTATTTTACAAAAATCTGTAGTCTAGATTAGTTTTTCTGCATTATACATTTAGAAGTTTACTATTGATTGTAATATATATGACATTATATCATTAAGTAACAATTTTAAATGTCTTTAATTTATAATGATTTCTTGAAAAAAAACAATTTCCAGACATGCCACTAAACTATAGTAATATCCCAATACTACGATAAATGATTTTCTTAAATAAGACTAAAAGTAATATGAATTTGGCAATAACTTACTTCAATACAGAAATATACAGGCAACTGAAACATTATACGATAAATCTAAGTTATAATTAGCAAAACTATATAATAAAAATTACCTGATTAAATAATCACAATTGTACTACATATTGACATCATATTATATAAACATACCTGTATTTTTGAATATATTTCTAACAAATCTGTATAATGCTATTCAACTTGCTGCGAAATTAATAATACTAAATTAACTACTTACCATAGTTATTAATTAGTATGTAATAACTATACAGATCCCATCATTAATCACAAATATAATTACTATATTTTAGGTAAAGAAAAAACTATAAACAAAAAAATTACAAACAAGATACGAAATATTAAAAGCAGTTGTCATAATGAAAAATGCGTTTTATTAGATGAAAGAGAAAAAAAGAAGTTAGTATAATGTTAAAAAAACAAGATAGCAAAGGATATCAGATCTTATTGTTGGTCAAAATATGGGGAATATTGTTACTATATACTAGTTAGAGAAGGAATATATAAACAAAAAAATCACAAACAACATATGAAATGCTAAAAGTAAATTGTTATAACGAAAAATGTGTTTCACTAGATGAAAAAGAGAAAAAAAGAGGTAGTATAGCATTAGATAGTGAAGAATACAAAATTTTATAATGATCAAAGCCTTATATATTGCAAAAATTGAATTTTGCATATAATATAAAATTATGATTGTTACAAAGAATATTGTGTTTTATCTAATTGAAAAAAGTATTGCAATGTTAAATAGTATTAGTTTAGGAAAATATAATAAAAAATCAGTTTAGAAATTGTAAAAAAAAATTTAAATTGTAATTAGAAGTTTGGAATTACCTCTAATAAAATCTTATAAATAAAGTCATTTTTATCTTTATTAAAACCAACATTCATATAAACATTTTGAGCTGGTATCTCAACTTATTAATTGAATCTTACTATTCTCTCTAATCCATATTGTCTTCATCATTTAGCACCAAAATAAAATAATATTAGTACCTGAACTTATAAACAAAGTAGACAAAAAAGAATTCTGAAGCAATTGTAAAACCTACAAAACTACTGACGAATTTGTATGGAAAGAAAAACGCTATAAAACATGCATAAAATACAAAGAGAATCAAGAAAGAAAAGATAACACACTAACTAATGAAATAACAAATTAATTAGATGATTGTGAATTAAATATCAAAAATAACTTTGAAATACTTCTTGAAGAAGGTATTGCCGATGCTATAATCACTAATAAAACCTCTAAGCCAGAACCTAATGATCCTATTGAGATTAACTATCTCGATTTGGGGGACTTCATTGAGCGTAAATCCAAGAATTGACAATTGATGCTCAAATTGAAGGGGTAGCTGATATCTCTTATTAGACTCATTTGGTGATAAATCTGGATAGTGCTATAACTCAAGACAAGATAGCAAAGAAAATAGCTAGCCTAATCGTTGCTGAAATTAAAGATAGCGATGACTATTCGTAGAAGTAAGTAAATCTTATTATAAATACATTTTTATTACAATATGACTTACTTGATATTTATTATTTTAGCTCCACAGTACAGAAATGTCGAGAAAATTTGGGGATACGTTTGGGCAGTTTTATTACTTTTGTTGCCAGTCAAAAGAAGTGCAAAATGATCATTATAAAGATTCTAATAGAAAGCAGAGAACATGCTATGATTGCAAAGAAAAAATTATTATTCAGATTGATTTAATTCTTAATTCTATAAAAGTGATT
>CAJVQC010001307.1:0-10430 GCA_910592285.1 Racocetra persica
GCTAAATTCTACTCTAATAATAATAACTAAATAAGACTAAATAATAATAATAAAATAAATAATAAAATACAATATCGAAATAATAAACTAATAAAATAATAAACTGTTCTATAACAGTATGATTCTTTTTGTCTTGGTTTTGATAGCTGTTTCTTTTAATTTTGCTATTCAATCAGATTTCTAGAATTTTAGAATTTTTGTATCCTTTTCTTTATGAATCTATTTGTTTCTAAAGAAAATCTTCTTTATTTCATTGTTGTTTTTTGAATTTATCGTAATTAATTTTGTTTTCTTTTTATTGATTTGAATATTATTTATTCTAAAGAATTCTTCTACAATTATAAATGTTTCTTCTATTTGTTCTTTGCTTTTTTCAATCTATGTAATGTTATCTGCAAATACAACTACTGCTTGTCTTTATAAATTTTTGGTTGCAAAGCTTAGGCTTAAATTGAAGCAGCTTCTGTGATCTATAATATAGTCTAAACTGAAGTCACCTTAAATTTTTTCAAGAAGAGAGCTATAAAATATTCTTCAAATTAAGAGTAAAATTACTTCACTCTGTTCTATTCTCTCTTGTATTTTAAAGAAATTTGTCAGGCCTAGATCTGTGATGATTTTGGATTGCTGGTTTACAAAGAGATTCAAAATAAGCTTGATTGTAATCTTAGACAATTTGATTCTTTTTAGTACTTTCTGTAGAACTTTGAGTGATACTAAATCAAATACCTTCTTTATATCTTGAAGTATTTATTTTTGTTATCTTTTGTATCCTCTATAATTGTATTAAGAATATACACTAGTTCTTTTGTGAAGTTGTTTAGAAGATCTGTAAAATTGGAGCCTTTTAGTATATTCTTTTTCATCAGAATTTTTGCAAGTCTTCTTGTAAATATCTTGGTTGTATATTTGCAAAAGATTTTTAATAATGCAATTGGTCTAACATTGTTTCGATTGTAATACTATTCTTCCTTCTTTGGTATTGGGTATATCTGAAACAATTTTTATTTTTTAAAAATTTTGTTTGTTTTTATATATATATTTGCAATTGTTCTGAATACTTTTTGGACTTGCTTATTTGCTGCTTTTATTAGTATATAAGTAATACCTAAGATACCTGATACTATATTCTTTTTTAAATTAGTTAATATTTTCTTTTATTCTTCCTTTAAGATATCTTTATTTAAATCTTCATATTATAATCTTGTATTCTCTTTTTTAGATTATATATTCTAGACCAATTCTTCTCTAAAGTATTTACTTGAAAGTTTTTTGGTCTAAATTAATTTTTAAAATATTCACTTGTTTCTTCTAATACTCTATTCAGTTTTATAATTAATTTTCTTAAGAGACCTTCTTTTTTAAGTAATCTGTCAATCTTGATTTTTACTTGCTTGTTAAGTAGACTTGCTATTATCTTTCTCTGTTGTTTATCAATTATTTGACATCTTCTTTTAATATTTTTATTAATTCTTCTCTTTTAATTTTTTCTAATTCTTCTCTTTTTTGTTTGTTAAGAATTTTTTACTATCCTCTTAAATCTTTAATAACCTCTTGAGTCCAGCCTTAAATCTCTTTTGTATAGATTTCATATTTGAGATTAATGAATTTAATCTGTTTATTGATTCTTGAATATTATCTACTAGCCAGCAGAGTTTGAGATTTTTCTTTTTTAGGCTTATCCATCTATTTAAAAAGACTAATAGCTATGAAAGCTTTAATTTCTTCTCTTATTTTACTTTCGAGGCTTGTTTATTTGAGATTTTTTTCTTGAGAAGTTTTTTCTGAGCTGCCTTGATAATATCTTTGCTTACTAAATCTCATACTTTATTTAAAAGACTTTGGGTTTCTTTTTAGTTAGATTTATCAAGTTTGTTAAATTTTGTATTAAGCTCTCTTTTTCTTCTTAAGAATTTTTTTTAATTTTTTTCTATAATTGTTCCAATTCTCTTTAGTTGTTTTATTATAAAGAAAGATTGTTCTCTTGAAATTTTATTTTTTAAGCTCTGTATAACTTACTGCTAAATTAAATGATCTAATTCAATTTTTGCTAGTGCTGCTTTGTAGTTACTACTAGTAGTAGTATCTATATCTTAAATTTTTGTATTATATAGTCTGCTTGCAAGATCTTCTGTAATCTAAATTTGGTTGATTCTAGAGCTTTGTTCTCTATTTGTTCAAGAAAATCTCTGCTTTTTAGGTCTACTAATCTGAAGGAGTTCTTAAAGTTCTGTTTTTGCAGTTATTTAAGAAGGGGATCCAACTTAAATAGCTTATTCTCTACAAAGTATGACTTGTTTTGAAGATGGTCTAGAATACAATTAAAGTTACTCATGATTATTAGTTGTATCTTCTTTGATCTGTTAATATATCTTTCTAGAATTTTCTAGAATTGTCTTTTGAACTTTTTTTTTTTTATTTTTATTGTTTAGTAGTAAATATACTATCATAATAATTAATTCTAGCTATTTAAATATAAAGCTAGCTATTATTAAATATTTATTTCTTCTTTCAATTTAATTTAAGTATTTTTTTATTATTTATTTACAAGAAAGTCTACTCCTGAGCCTTTTTTTTTATTTAGGTTTGTATTTAATCAGAAGTTTCTATAATTTTCAAGGTTTATTGCTACAAAGATATCTTCTTTGCTTGAGATATTTGTTTTTACTAATCTTAATATATCTATATTATAAAGTAATATCTATTTATATAGTACTTCTAGCTTCTGCTTGTTGCATCATAAACCATTTATATTGTGGTAGACAATTCCTAATTTTGTTTTGCTGTTTCTACTTTTTAGTATTATTTTTTGTCTATTGTAGTTTGTTTTGTTAATTTCCATCACACTAATTTTCTTTTCCCTTTTTTTTAGAGTTCTAGAGATGTTTTGATTTGAACAAAAGCTTGAAAAACTATTTGGTGCTAGAAAAAAGTTTATCTTTACTATTTTTTTTTATTTTAACTAAGATGCCTTTAGAAACAATTAGCAAGTAAAGCTTGCTCTTTGCTCAATTTGTCTAATCTATTAAAAATTTCTTGTAAAATCAACTATTGCTAGTCTATTTTGTTTTTCAAGATCAAAACTTTGTCTTTTTTATCTTCTGGTTATGAACTTTTGAATTAATTATGGAATTGCTTCTCTGCTTTTAGATTTCTTTATGCTATCTCTTCTGCTAGATCTTTTATATTTTTTTTCTCATTACAAAGTCTTGATTTGTTTTTTTTGTCTTTTGCTTGGCTTTTTTCTTTTTTGTCAGTAATATATCAGCAAATTTTAAAACTATAATATTATGTAAGATTTACAATTAATGCGTAATATTGTGCAAAATTTTAAAAAAGTGCAAATAGATGCAAATTTTATTAAGAAAATTTATAAACTTTCAAAAGTAGCCTTGTTCAGCACCTTATTCTGGCAATAATGGTAGTTAAATTATCAAAATCTGCTCAATATTTACTGAGATAGCTTATCATAATATTTATGTAATATTTTGAATATTGCACAATATTGTATAATAATTTAAATATTGTGCAAATATTATAATAAGCTATCTTAGTGAATATTGAGCAGATTTTGATGATTTAACTACTATTATAACTAGAATAAGATGCTAAACAAGGTTATTTATCAAAAGTTTGTGAATTTTCTTAATAAAATTTGCATCTATTTGCACTTTTTTAAAATCTTACGCAATATTGCGCATCAATTGTAAATCTTATATAATATTACAGTTTTAAAATTTGCTGATATACTATTGTTTAGCATATTTTTTTTTTTAAGTTTTTATTTAAAACTTTGATATAGATAAGTTTTTTTGCTTTTTCTTCTTTGATATCTATCTATGCTAGTTTTTTGTTATAGTAATAAATTTGTTTTTTTTTTTTTTTTTTGATTTTAAGATGAGGCCTTGTTTATATTTTTATTAGTAATAATTTTTTAATAGTAACAAAATAAATTATTACAACGCAGTTGCCGAGGCTTCCACTTGTAGTCAGGGCTAACTATTAAACTATTAAATATAAAAATTTACAAGACTACTACTATTTGTACTAGTACAAATAAAAATAAAAATTACATGCAAGAATAAGAGCTCAAACAGGGAAAAATTTATCTGTGACCTAAACCTACTAGAGTGGTTAAAGACTCATCTAGGTTACTATAGTTTAAATATAATTTAAAAAAATACTATATTTGGCCTAATAGTAGGACCAAGTGTTGATTTTTTTTCTGGCCTGACCAACTAGTAGGCAGGTTTCTGTATGTGAGTAAAGTTGATCTGGTTCTTTATATAGGCAAGAATATATATATGTTTTCTGTATGTTGTTAATGTTTTTAGAGTTCAAGTCTAAACTAAAATCTTCTAAGTCTAAGGTAGTAGTATACTGAGTAGCATTAGGTTTATTATAAAAATAAGATAAATGTTGTTGTTTTTTCCAGTTAGCAAAGTTTAAACAATATAGTTTCTATAACTATTCATACAGTTGTTTATTAATCTTAAGCAGTAGATTAATAATAATATTGGATACTATTTTGTAAGGAATATTATAGTTTTGCAACATTTGAATTAAAAATAGAGAAATTAAACCTTTAAGAGTAGGCTCAATATAGTATAAGTAGGTTTGAAGAGCTATATTGTAAAATGTCTCATGTTTGTAAACTTTTTTTCTAATTCATTATTAGTAATATCTAGTTCCACAAAGCGTAGACAGTCTGTAATAGTAGATAGAATTATTTGTTTAAGTAGAGTAGAGTTGGTGCAAGTATGTCAATATAATAGAGAGTTCTGAAAACTATAGTCGAAGCAGTTATTATTAGAGAAAGATTTGAAAATTTGTCTTTTTTGTATATTAAAGCAATCTTTTTTACTTATAAAATATACTAGCACAATACTTCTTCTGTTACTATTACTGTTGTTAAGAATATATACTGCTTTGGCCTTGCTTAGTTTAAGTTGTCGAAAGAGCAAAGACTCAAGTATATTAAAAGAAAGATTTTGTAGTTTAGTTACTATTTTCTTCTATTACTTGACTTTATTTTGTTAAAGTAATTAGGAGTTATTTAACACATGCTTCTTTTTTCGAAGTATACTACAGTATCCAACTTTCTTGAAGTATTTTGAATTTTTCTTGATTTCAATAGATAATCTGAATATAGGCTGCTTTAGACTTCTTAATCTCTTGTTGTGAGTCTTTCTATTCAAGAACTTTTGTTTTACTATAAAAATTAAGGCTTCTTCTTACTTTGCTAGTCTATGTTTTTACTAGTAGATCCTATAAAGTTAATTTGCATTCTGGTTTGAGGTTTGGGATTGTTTCTTTTTTAGCTAGATTCTTGGGTATTTCTTTTTTTGATAGCATTTCTTCTTTCAGTAATTCATTTTTAGATCTATTTTTTAGAGCCCAGATTAATTTATTGATATTTTTTAGTACTTATCTAGATCTATATATATTTTTATATATAATATTATACTTCTTTTTTTCTCTTTTCTAGATAAGACTTTTATTATTTTTTTACTATATCTTAATAATATGAGGTTTTTTGTCTTCTTAGTACCCTTATTGTGAGTTTTATATTCTGTATATAGCAAAATTATTTCATCTTCTATCTTTTCATTATTTAAGCTTTCTAAAATCTCTTTTTCTAATTTATTCAAAATTGCTTCTGCTATTTTATTAATATTACTATCTTGTTGTTTAGATTCAAATTTTTTTGTTTATTTCTTTAATATTTTCTATAACCTATCAGAAAATTTTTTAAATAGATTTCAATTAATATATAGCAATTAATCGATTTGTATCAATTTAGAAACTTCAATTAATATTATTAATAATTATAAGTTATCAAAATTTGGTATATATCGAAAACTGATAGTAAATAATATAAAAAAAACACAAAATCTAAAAAATAAAATTTAATAAAAAAACTACTAAAATATACAAGAGTTACTAGAAAACTAATCTTGAAACCTTAAGTAAAAAGAAAGAGAATAACAAAAAACCCACCAGTCTCTTAAGAAACTTGAGTAAGAAAAGCAAAAGTAGTAAAGAAATAAAAAAAGTCATGAAAAATCGTTAATATTTTTTTAGTATTTTGAGAACTTTTGGAAAATTAGTCTTGATTTTGAATCACGGATCTGTTTTGGTAATACAAAAATTATAACACATAATAAAACATAAATAAAAAAAATATAACAAAAACTATGTGACAAAAGTAAACAAAAATGGTAAACAACTACAACAAACAACAACAACAAACAACAATAGTTGAAAAACAACTAGTTATATAAAGCAAAAATCAACAGAATGCTCTGAAAAAAACCTGTTATAGCAGAAGTAGCAAAGATGAAATTAGAGAAATTATGTAAAAATATAGAAATGTATAGATGAGATTATATTAATTCAGACATACCAGAAGGTATGTAAGAGATAATAGCAGTTATTTAGGGCATAACAATAGCAATAATCAATAAAATAATAAATACACAAACAGAAGAAATAATAGCAGAATATGCTGGGCAAAAACTTATTCCAAAAAAAATAGCTAAAGAACAAATAATAGAGCTTTATAAAAAATTATGGTATTATAATATAGAAGAACTAGAGTATATAGAACTTGCACTTATAGAATAAAGCAAAATAAAAAGGAAAAGACTCAGTTAATTGTATTATATATATACACTGATTTTTGGAACATATAGACTGATTTGAGAAATTGCTGATATCTTTTGATCTACTAATCCATTCCAGATGATTTAGCTATCAAAATGTTTGTCTTAATAAGACAATTTTAACAAGCTCAAAATTATTAAAATCCAATTATGAGATCTTGGGATCTTGTGATTGGATTTTAATAATTTTAGACTCATTAGAATTGTCTCATTGAGACAAACATTTTGGTAGCTAAATCATTCAGAACAGATTAATAGATCAAAAGATATTAGCAATTTCTCAAATCAGTCTATATGAATAGAAGAAATTGTTGATTATATAGTAGAACTAAAATAGCTGATAAAATTAGAAAACTATTAAAAGAAAGAGAAAAACAACATACTGAATTAAAGTTGAAACTAGAAGTAAATTAGAGCAGAAGACTTCAAGAACAAAGAAAAAGCTGACAAAGACAGTGCAACAAAATAGCCCTAAAGTTTACAATACATCAATTCAAAGAATTCATCAAGACAATCGCAACAAACTAACAAGAAACAAGAAGAAAAGTAAAAGAAAAGGAAAAATACAAGTTCAATAAGAGAAAAAACAAGCTACTAAAATAAAATCAAAGTTGAACTTAGACTGGAGCAAAAGATTTCAAGAACAAAGAAAAATTTGACAAAGGCAGCATAATAAATCAGAATTAAGAACTCTATTAATACAGTTTAAAGTATCACCTTAGTATATCAGAAAAGAAAAAAAAAGAAAACTAGAAAAGAGAAGCAAAATAAAAACAAGAGACAGGATATTTCAAGTTTCACAGAAGCAAAGATATTAAACAAGATTCAAGAAGAATCAAGATTATAAATTATATTAACAACTTTAAAAGAATAGTTAACAGAAATAATATACCAAATAAGTATTAAAGATTCAAAGTATAATAATAAAATATAGAAAAAGACAAAAAAAGATCAGCTTGCAAAATGGATATATAGGCTTAAGTCCCAATAGAACTTAAATACAAATTTGTTTCAAAGCATATTAGCACCTAGACCAAAGAGTATCAAAAACTAAAAAAAAAAGATATACTATTAGGAATATTAGAAAAGATTTTTATAAAATATCTTAAAGGACTTAATTAGGCATCACAATCTGCAATGTGTTTATATATCGCATTTAGATGATTGACCAATCAAATTTTAAGATCAGATATAGCACGATCAAGAAAATTCAAAACAAATATTCATTTTGACAAAAATTACTTATAACATAAAATTTCATATATGAAACTATCTTTTGTGTTCTAACAAAAAAAATTTCTTGCAAAATTTTACTATAAATGCCCTCTTATATTGTACTCTAACTCTACCTAACCCTAACCAACCAAAAAATCCTGGTTTATTTTATGCTATAAGACAAATTATAATTTATATATAGATGTGATATATAAATACATCGCAGTATGCGATGCATACATTTATTCTAATATAATCTTAAAAATCAGAAGATTTTTAACGAAATTCAAGAAAAATTCCTGAGAAAAAAACCAATTTCTAAGAAGAAAAAGAAAAGAAGAAAGACTAAAAAAAGAAGAAAAGAAAACTCCTATACTTAGAATACAGAAAAAAGAAAATTTGAGCAGACTGACCAAGATCTAGAAATAAAGAAACTAAAAAAAGACCCAAGATATTCTGAGGAAGAAAGAACATACAGAAGAATATTCCTAAAAGAACAAGCTCTTGAGAAGAAGAAAAAAATACGAAGCTATAAAATAGAAAAGAAAGATTATAGGAAAGGATATAAGAAGACTTTCAAGAATCAGGTCTTTAATTGGAAAGAACAGGTTAAATTAGAAGAAAAGAGAAAAAAAATACAAATACAAACGAAAGAATCTTGGCAATAATTCTGTATTGAAAAAAGAAGTTATTCTGTTTATTATTAGAAAATTAGATTTAGAACTTTGTTTTAAAAAGAAGAATAGTTTAGAAAAAGAAAATTGCCAATATAATTTAGTAAGAAATTCTTTCATTTTGAAACTATCTTGTAATAGTTTTCTAGACTAGCTTGATATAGCTTTCTGGTATGGGCAATAGCTTTAACCAGTAAGGCAGACTGCACTTGAGCATCTATAAAAGAAGCCAAGTGATATTAGATCTGTAACTTAGATAGCTTGAGTATATTTTGTATATATGCTTTGATCTACTAAAGATACTAGTGAGGCTACTAATACTTTCAAAAAAAAAAGATAGTAAATGATATATATTATAAATTTAATAACTATCAAAATAAAAGAATTGATTATTATTAATATAATATAAACTATCAATATATAGTATACTATACTATACAAAAACTCTTTCCAACAATCTATTGGTTAACAAATTCAAAAAACTAAACTACAGTCAGTGCTATAGAAAATGCTAAAGTAAATAATAAACTTGGCTCTACAAAAGTAGATATATTGTCGACGAAGTATCAAGAGTATAAAACTAAGGTATAGTCTACTTTGAACTAGTTTTAATAGAGGTTAAGCTTCTTGTTAGCAGACTTCTCTATTCTATTCAGCATTCAAACCAAAAGGATATTTTGGAAACACAGAGTGTTCAGAATAATACCAGGAGTATTATAAACTTTGGGTTACTCTATACAACCATAAAATTTACAAGAAATAACCACAAAAAAGTTTTATTGACCCACCACTTTTTTTTTAGAAAATTTGTCAAAAAAGTAGGTGTCTTAGCTTACCCTCTAAAAGATTGATATGTAAAATTACCAAAACAGTCAGGTTTGTTTATTTTCTCAAAGCAGATATTTACGATGTATTGTTTATTTGTAGTAGCTTGGATACCCTTAAAATAAACCAGTAGACTGCGATTAGGGAAGCACTATTTATCAGGTGATTTTTTAGAGGGGTGGGGTAGAGCAATCAATTATCAGGTCTTATATATAATATAATATATATAATATATATAAATATATATTTATAAGGGTGTGGTGATTTAGTGAAGTAGTCAAGTTGTTGCACCCCCAAGCAGTTGAGTATTGGTTCAATTCCCACAGAGAGTGAAAATTGGATTTTAAGAAAAACAAAATTCGGTAACTAACGCTGTGGCTGGGAAAACTCGAGACCTTGTAACTGTGGTCGTACCAATTACAGTTTGCCAGAAACTAGAAGATCCTGGGGCATTTGTGTAATATAAGGAGTTACACAAAGGCATGCAAGCCAGTTTAGTCAGTACAAACCCAAGATAAGTCTTTCGGAATTACAGAAAGCCACAGGGCTAATACGGCAGTAGGACACTCACTTGGGAAGTCCTGAATAGAGAAGTAGTACAGATCTTCGATAGTATTATATACAGATTGATACTTGGAGAACCAGTAAAAACTGAATAGAACCAAAGTGCTTGGCAAGCACTTCACCAACCAGACTATCGGAGGGTAGCCAAAAGAAAAAGACCCAACCATGGGGACCAGAGCAGGTCACAGCCCTTTCGGGCTATCTGAATTGGTAGTTTAGGATAGCTAAGGATACTAGTAAATAGTTTGTAAGTATGTACCGAAGTTTGGGTGAACTCTATAAGAGCAGAAGTAGGTTGTGTAGTAGTGATCAGGAAACTGAGCCACAAGTGGTGGGCCTTAGTCTGTGCGTATTAACTGAAGTCTAGGTTAGCCAGATTGTAGGTACAAAAAGCTCTAGCAGGTTTATCTCGAGAATAAAATTGTTCTAAGATAGTTACTTAAAATGGTATTGTAGTGAGATTATGTATATAGAAATATATGTACGA
>CAJVQC010001308.1:0-10428 GCA_910592285.1 Racocetra persica
TTTTTTTTTTTATTTTGATAAATTAACAGGTTATTTATATAATTTACGTTTCTTTGCTTAGCATCTTATTTATCGCAACAATCATTCATCATTTTGAAGAGTGCGTCGATAGTATTAATAGAATTAATAGATTTCCAAGTTGATTCTACATCAAATTTAGTAACAAATAAAGGAACTCTGCTTGTTCCGTTTTGGAGATTAAACTGTCCACCCATCAAACTAGGATTTTGTAATCCAGCCGTTTGTTTAAACAAATACATTTAATCCATATATTCTATTAAAATTAAAAAAGCGAAATTTCCTTGATCGAAAGTTAATGGTTCGTCTTCATCTGTTTCTAATTTACAAGCTTCTATTTTACCAAAATCAAGACAGAATTCAAAACCATGATTCTGAAATTAACATCCTTCGCATTTAATTTCTTCAGAATATTCTAGTATGGGGTTAATATAATCTCTGAATTGAATATTTTTAATATCTTTATTTAATAATATATCTCCAATTCTGGGATTGTGTTGAGTTGCTGTAAGTCTATCACAAATTTCAATCACATAGAATTTTAATTTTATTTTTTCTAGTATTGGAGTAATGGTGGCAGTTTCATCATCTTTTCCTGTTACTAGCTCAAAAGTTTCATCTTTATCGTGATGATAGTAAGATGTTATACTTAAATTTATTACAATATCATGTAATTCGATTTTTTTTTCATCCATTTCAATTTGGAATAATCTTATTATAGTCCATCTATCATCAAGTGGAGTATAAAATATAAAACCATCTTCAGGTACTGGGCGTTTAACAAAACTAGTTGTAGCATCTGGATCTCTTTTTCCAATACAGGATCTAAATTTTCTATCATCATTGCAACTTGCAATAACACAAGCTGAAGACTTATTTAATTTATATAGATCCATATTTTTTAAAAATAAAAAAAAATGTTGATCGATGTTTATTTATATATATTTTTTAAAGTTATTTATACATAGAAAATTAAAATAATCATCTATCATTCGTCCATTTTCTTCTCACAACAATTAGTTATTTTGGTCATCAATTTCTGCATTTCAGCAGCATTCATAACAGGCGTCCATGTTGATTCGATACTTCCCGAACCCATAAATGATGGGATTCCGGTATTTCCTAGGTTTAATTCAAGAGTTTGACCTAAAGGATAACTTTCTGGGGGATCATTAACGGTTTTTCTAGTTCTATACATAAAATCGTTGTAATCTAAAAACATTACAAACAGGTAATTTCCTTTATCAAAAAAAGTAGATTCAGTATCATTTGTTTGTTTTCTATTTAGGCAAACATTCATTTTATCCAGATCTAAACACATGGTTATATAATCGCTTGTGAAAGCACATGTGCCACAATTAATTTCAGTTTCTGTTTCGAGAATTGGTTTTACGGTATTTTTGAATCTGATATCTTGAAGATCATCATCAATTAAAAGGTCTGTGATTAAAAAGTTTTTTTTTTTTGCTAGTTCGAGATCACAAAGTTCTAATATAAAACTTTTAATTTTTAGTATTGAAATTAGAGGAGTAATAACAGTAGTTTTGTCAGCTGGGGGGCCAGGGGTAGGTATTCGAATAGTTTTAGTCACATCTTTATCATGATAAGTCACAATTTGTATATGTATTAAAATATCGTATAGATTAATTTGTGTAAATGGTTCAAATTTTTTATCATGTTGAAAAAGTCTAAAAGGTATTATTCTTGTCCAAAGTGTATCGAAAAAGACCGTTCTTTTATCTTCTTTCATCGGTCCCAGTTGTATTTTAATTGTTTGTACTGCAGTTAGTCTTTTTGTTTTACAAATATTTATTTTTTCTTCATCGTCGCAGCCACCAATTCTACAAACTGCTGGTTTTACTTTTTTTTTAGTTGTTTTTTTTGATGGTTTTACTTTGGTGGCGCACGGCATTTTTTATTTTTGCATCCACACGAGTTACACTTTTTGACAGGTTTTTTCTTTTTGGTAATTGTTTTTGCAATCACACGTGGTTTTGTTTTAGGTTTCACAGTTTTCTTTTTAATTTGAGCCACCTTGTTTATATGTATTGATGAAGAGAATTATATCTTTTAATATTTCATGAATCGAGTTTCCGGTTTGTGTAATGATATATGATAAATCGAAGAATTTAATATGTAAGATAATTATTGTGTAGATAACTATTACTAAAAGGATAATTTGTAAATAAGAATTTGCCAAGTTGAGTTTTAGTTTGTTTCTATTATATCGTTCGCAAAAATCGAAATCTTGAGAGGCCATTTATTTTATTTTAATAGAGAAACTTGATATTTATATATTTTCAAACCCTGATCCATTTTTTGGATTCTCAGAACTAGTCTTCCACAATTCAGCAATCTTTGTCATAGCTTCAGAATTTGTCTCACATGTTTCTCTTATATTTTGAAAATTATTTTGAACGAATAATTGATATTTTGTTTGCTTTTTTTTAACTTCTTCTGTTTTATTTTTGGTTTTTTTTTTCTTTTTGTTGTTTTTTTGCTATCATCATTGTAATATATATCAGCTAATCGTTCGATATTTGTTAGATTTGTTATCACATAGTCAGGATCGTAATTTGGCAATTTTTCAATTAGATCTTTTTATCAACTGAGTTTCTTATAAATTTTTTAAGTTTTGTGTTGACTACTTTACCCATTGTTATTCTATATATTTTATATAAAGCGAGTTTGTACTATTTATATCTTTTATTATGAAACGAAATAATTTTTTTTCTGATTTTGATGAAATTATTAAATTGATGACAAGTGAACCGAGTCTTGTAGATTTACTTAAGAGTTTGAGACGAACGCGTCAAGAACTCATCGATGAATTTGATGAGATAATCGAAGAAAAAATAATACTATTAATACATTTATTAAAGTGAATAAGTTCATATCGCTGAGGAATATTATTACAGAACTCATTGGTTCACAAAACTCTTCGATGAGACGTCTGATCATGTCAAAGATATTATCATGGAAATGTACGATAGGATATCGGTATTGTTTCCTTATCCTTTAAACACGATTATGAAGAATAAGATGGTGAAAAAATTTATATTTGATAGCGCGTTTAAAAAAGTTTCATTAAGAATTGCGGCTGGAATATTAGGATTTATAGAATTTTCATTAACTTATCGTTCCGTTAGACTTGATGAAATTTATATTTACAATTTTATATTTTTAATTTTTGCGATCCATTACATGTATCACATATTCAAGATAGATATGGTCTGTTATACAGTTTAGCTATTTATTTATTTATAACATATAAAATAAAAAACAGAAAAATAAATTAAACTATTCCTTTTTTTCTTCTTCTACTTCTATTTCTATATCATTATATTTTTCTTGTTTGTTATCAGATTCTCCTAAAATATTATCAATTTTTAAAAAAATATTTGAATTTTTTTCACGATTGTAACTACGAATACTACTAGGTTTAGTGACCGAAAACTGCATCATATCATGAAATGAAAGAATTTTTCTGTTCTTAAAATAGAACGTGTATCTAAATAAATCGGTCCCGATGAGGAAGCAAGAAATACCACTATAATTATCAGATTTGGAATAGGTTTTAATTTTATCTCCGGAAACGTATTCATAATAATAATCTTTAGGTGGTGTGATGATTTCATCATTTTTTACAAAAACCATTCTCAAAATACTTGCACGAACTTTTTCTAAAACAAGAAGAGTATCGTTATCGTTGTTTTTAAAGATTCTACGACCTTCCGCTGCAGATTTTTTGGGAGATAACGCCGGCTTTAGACATATCTGTTTCTTTGTAATAGATTTTTTTTTTATCAAGTTTTTTTTTCGATTTAATTTTCATTTTTTTTTTAGCAGGATTTTATATTTGCTATTGTTTTTTATAGTTTAACTAAATAAAGAAATTTATTTATAAATGAGTTACCATAATTAAAATTTAATCAGAGTTATTAATTTTTATTCCGGGTTCAAAAGATCAAAGAAAATACTTCTAAAATACATCAACATGTGCCAGAGCCCGACATTATAATAAACATAAAAAATTATTATCCATATTATTGTTTTATAAATATTTTGATATCCTATTTTAAAAAAATGAACCATAATTACATAAATTAAATTTATCAAACATAGAACAATTATACTTAAGAAAACACTTTCATAACATTGTTCATATATCCACATAATTAATCTATAATACCCTTGCTACGCATAATAGATATTGGAGAATTGTAATATATGAAATATAAGCTGTAATTAAACAAATTAATTAACCAAGTCAATTTTAACAACAAAATAACAGAGCACTTACATTAATCATTTTAATCAGGTTTGTTAAAAAAAAAAGTAAAACAATTCTTTTTTATAGTTTTTACTGTTGTGTAACAATTTATTTATCTTTTGATAATATATAAATAGAATTGATACAGCTGAATATAATTAATAATCAGAAAAAAAATTAAGGTGCGCTTTTATTTATTTTATATTTTTATATATTTTATTATATTAATACGTATTTTTATTATTTATTTAGATATTATGAATAAGAACAAGATTTTAATTATTTTTTTATTTTTTGTTTTCATAAGTTTGAGTTTTTGTAAACAACTCAAAAAAAGAAAAACAAGTTGTTCAATTTGTCGCGCTGCTGATATGAACATGTTTGGTTATAACAAACGTACTCACGTTTCTGTTGGAAACCACAAACGCAAACGTGATTCATCCAAAAAATATAAGTGTAGCATCTGCGGCAGCGTGGGCCATAATAAACGAACCCATCCTAACCATTAAGTTAAATGTTTTTAAGATTAAATAAATAAAATAAGTTTTATAAAATTATAAACAATTTATTTTAAACGTAATCTAATATCATATATAAAAATTTATTTAATACATGCTTATAACTTAATTTAAATTGCTTAATTTCAGATTTTGCCAACTAAAAATTTATATTCATCTAATTCTATTGTTTGCCAATTTTTATCATTTACTATTTATAATCATTTATAATTGAATTAAAAAAGATTTAGGTTCGGGTTTTAAACTAATTTTTTTTATATCATTAAAATAAAATTCATATTTATTCAGGTGAGTGAGTAAAAAATATTCGGTACAAGGCATTTTTATGTTTTCGATATTATTCGTCTTATCTACACATTTAATTTCTTCTGGAACGTCGCATTCTTCTTCGGAGTCTTTTAAAATAAAAAATGCCTGCGCATGTTTTGGTTGCGGCAAGGTTTCAATTTTTACAAAGAAATTTGTTCCTTCTAATTCAACGACTTCTTTGTTGGGACCAGGAAAAAATAATCGTTTAGGCATTTTAATTTTTATTAAAAAAAAAAATACATTTTATAAATCTTGTTATTTATAAGTAATTTTTATCTATTTAAAAAGAAAAAAAGACATAAAATTCGAAGAAAAACAAATAAAAACAAATTAAATTAGGAAATAAATCTTAATTTTCATTTTACATGAATCAAGTTGTTAATCTTGTTTGATCAAATACAAATGATAATCGTAGATAAAATTAAGTCTTTGTTTAAATTAATATTTATAAATTTGAAATCCTCCGTTTACTTTAGTTGTTATACCACAGATATGATATCCATAAAACATTAAAACATATTTATTATGATTAGTAATCATAAAATATTCGGTATTCGGCATTTTTGGATTGTTTTTGTTATTTGTTAAGTCTCTACAAACCATATTGTTTGGAATAGGAATGTTTTGATCCGATTCATCCGAAAAATAGATCCTAGCGCAGCCAGGATTTGACAAGGCATTAAATTTAATTTTAAAGTTATTGTATATAAGAGAGCAATTTTCAGGAGGTAGAAAATTAATGATTTGAATAGGATACATTTCAGTAAATTATTAATCAATTTTTGTCGAGATTATTGATGTGGTGAGGAGTTTTTTTTGGTTTTTATCGTTAAAAATATTATTTTTAAGTGAGCATTAGACATATGAATTCTGCAAGAAACCGTCGTTGTATGGTTAATTTTTTTTTTTTTAAAAAAAAAAAAAAGCTTTATCTTTTAATCAATAATCGCATATCAAGTAAATCTTAAATGATTCTATTTTAGATTTTGGCGTTGGCTTTTCTTACATAATTGTTTCATTTGATATATTTGGAATAGTCATACATTTAAGTTTTTTGTTGGTATTTCACATGTTTATTTTGTAAGAATATACCTTTATTTATACTAGTAAACTTTTTTTATCTCTTCATATCAAACTATTTTTATTTACGTGTTCATATGTAAACTCTTTGTTAAATATCTAAATTTGATAGTTTATATTTTCTAATTGCTTTGTTCCACAAATCATCTTTATGTTTACGTCTCTCCGGACAAATTTTTTCTTTTTAACATCAAATTTTTAATAAACAACTTCATATCCATTTCGATTTCTAGTTTTTTCATCATGTTTTAATTTAAAGGCTATAGCTTGCTGTTTTGCTTGTTCAGAAGTTTTATACTTTTTAACAGAAAAACATTTAAATTTATGTTTGTTATTTTCATTATAACTAAAAATCCAACAATTTTGAGATTTACTAAAACTAATTCCGTTATAACCGCTAGAATTGTTTTTAAAAAGATTACGATTAAGCATATTTTCTTGCTGTGTTGTTTCTCGTAAGTTGATTTCACGATTGTCTAATCCACATCGATTAATATGATCGATCATTTTCCATTCAGGATGAATCAATCGATGAACTGAATTTTTTTGAAGTATTTATAATTTATTTTAAGTTATAATTTTTAATTGATTCAATAAAACCTTCTCATAAATTCGCAGAATGTTTTCTTCGAAATACAAATTCTTTCAAATGTAATTCTAATTTTTCTTTAGTTCTATCTCTTTTTAAAATATTCATCTTAATACCCGCCCATGTTCCCTCGATATATTGAGTATGAATCCGTTTTATAATTTGATTTTTACTCGGTTTTTTATGATTAATTCTTCTATGCTTAAATCCCATTCCTATTTTTTCTAATTCACTGTATCCTTTCCACGAATCAGTATATATTGTTAAACTGGGTTTTATATATGTCTTGATTAATCTTTTAAGAGTATAAACATTTCGATCTTTTACTATTTTAAAGAAACATTTTCTCAGTTTTGTTCTTTCTACAATTCCTAATACCCACCACTTTCCTCCAGAACGAAATTTAGATTCATCAATTTCTACAATTGTGTTTTTGCCTCTGATTTTTTCGTCTTCTTTTACTAGACTAGCAACTACAATATTTCTAAATAAATACATAAATTTTCTAACAGTATTTCTATCATGACCCATAAATAATTAAATAGTAGTATATCTTGCTCTAATAAGCCAAAGATATCCAATGAATAAAATTTGATTGCATTTTATATGATGATTATAAAAAATAGTATTTTTATATACAGAAATTGTTTTTTTCATACAATTTCTACAATTAAAAATTTTTCGCGTTGAAACAAAATAAAAAATTCTGTATCCACAATGTAAACATTTAGTTGGTTTTTTTAAAATTTCTGTTTCAAAAAGGTATTCTAAGCATTTTTTTTCATCGAGTAAAATTTCAGTTAGTTTGTAAAAGCTCGGAAATTTGATATTTTTTTCTAAATCCATGTGTTTTTACAAAAAAATGCAGTTTTATTGCAATTTATAAATATTATGTTGTGGTTGTTTTTCGTGTAATTTTTACCGAAATAATTTTCTATTTGAAACTAATTAATTTTTTTTTTTATTCTCAGGATTTTTATTGTATTTATGTGTTTTTTATTTCTTTGTAATTTTAACTAGTATGATTACGAAATAGTGTTACGTAATCATACTAGTTACAGTAAAATTTAGAGATATCGATTTAAAAATATAAGCTTTATCAAAATCTATCTATATTCTTTTACTAATAACTCTAACTCTAAATCCTAACTTAACTATAAAAAAAAGCTAACAAAAAGACCTTAAAAAATTTTAAAAATTGTATATAAAATAGATCTAAATTTCACTATTATCTGATTTCATGATTATCTGTAACAGTTATTGATAACTATACTTTTATATCATATTTATAATTATGTTATCAAATTAAACTATATAAATTTATATATTATATTTTTTTAATTAAAATTTTTTCATATAGATTATTTTAAAGACCGAAAAAAAAGATAATAAAATAGTAATAATGTAAACTATACAAATATGAGAATTTTTAGTATAGTTATCAATAATATGGCTATATGATAATAGTAGTTAAAAGATTTATTTATAAAAATCTAAATAAAAGATTATACAAACTAATATTCTAATGCATATTACTCTTGTTGAATCATTGCTTTTTATTATCAACATTCAGAATCTGTAGTTTAGTATTTCATAATTACTTATTTCAATATATATTTTGTAAAGAAACTTGTTACAAAAAAGTTGTATAATTCAAAAGGATTTAACTGATATTATTAAATTATAATCTGAAAGCTTTAAGTTTACTTAGTAAGCTTGCAAAATGTTTTATAGATAAGTTTATACAAGTCCTGTAAAAAATATATAAATTACGATAATCTTGAATTGTATAACATATTTCTATTTTTAGATATTAAACCCATGTGATATTTATTATCCATCATATAGTTGGGGCATTTTGGATTCCGAAACCTGAAATAGATCTTAAAACCTGAAATAGATCCTGAAATCTGAAATAGACTCCAAAATTTGAAATAAACTTCAAAACCCAAAATGATATTTATCATTTGATATTTATCAAGATTATACAAAATGCAAATTACTTCTGAAATTCTCTAAACCAATCAAAATTAACATCATATACTACCAGCCAATCATAGTTAATAAAATTTTTTTTTTGTAATAAAATGTATATTTAGCAAACTTTAAAGTTTTCATATCATATTTTAATAAAATTAGTTGAATCCTTTTGAATTCTACAACTTTATATTACATTTAATTTAGCAAGGTTTACTCAAAAACAATATGAAAATTAGAGTTGTATATTTATTTAAAATAATTTTTTAATATTTTTAATTAGCTATTTATAAAGACCAGTCTAAACTAGTCTCAGAATCAAGACCAATTAATTATAAGACCAGTTAAAAAGACTAATTCTTATTTGGTCTTTTCAGAACTGATCTATTCTTAAGAATAAGGCAAGAAAGAAACTAATTGATGCTTAGCAGAGTTTGCATAGTGCTTGATAGCAGAAAAAGCATACTTGTTTATGTTTTTCATAGTAATATTTTAAAAATAAAAGACAAAACAAAAAAAACTATTATTTATTATGTTGAAAAAATAATAATTTAATTATTATACATTAAACATAGGATGAATTAGTCCTGAAAAAACTGAATAAAGACCAGTTTTTTTAACTAGTCTTATAGTTAACTGGTTCTCGGTTCTAAGACTAGTTTGAACCAGTTCTTAAAAATAATTCAAATAACTAATTAAAAAATATATTATATAATCTTTTATTTTTAATTACTAATATCATATGATTTGATTTTTTCTGCTAGCCAATAAGGGGCATCCATAAATAATGTTATACAAGAGGAAGGAGAGGTTTCACAAAAATAATATTTTTTTTACATTTTTTGCTAAGTTAGAGGGGTCGAAGAAAAATAATCTAATTTTTTTATAAAAATACTAGCTGTAAACCCGTTGCAAGCAATAGGAATAAATATATAAAATAAACTAAAATTATAAATAAATAAGAATATTAATTGCATTTAATAGAATGATTATAAGATCTAAATATATTTTAATACTATTACTCAATAATTATAATTTGTGCTTAGATTTAAATTAACAAATCTTTAAAAATATAATTTAAATAATATTCTAGATTTTTATTTTTTAATAAATAAAAGATATATAAAATAAATACAATATAATGCATTGTTAGTTTTTAAATATGAATAGCTAATTTTAAATATTTTAATTAATAAATAATCACTGGTCAGGCTAATAATTCAAATAAGTAAATACATAGCTTATTTTAAACTAAATAGATAAATAAGATAATTTTATTTAAAGTACAGTAAAATTTTCTAAATGTACTCTCAAATTTTGATCTAGAGTTGGTTCAGCCTAGCCTAATCCATCTTAGTTCTAATAAGACTGGCCTAAATAGTATCTGTAGTTCAATTCAGTCTGGTTACTGGTCTTAAAAATTAGCTATCTTCATATAAGTAATTATCAATTTTAGCTATTAATATTGATTTTATTTAAAATTTTATTTTTAACTATTTAAAGCTTATTTTAATAATTTCACATGAAATTGAGTATTATTTTATTTGTCATATGCGTAAAAATATAACAATCAGCCAATAAAATTATGGGGAATTTACAAATAAGGGCCTGAAAAGTGAAAATAATTACGGATAAGGGCCCAAATTAAAAATAATTACAAATAA
>CAJVQC010001309.1:0-10428 GCA_910592285.1 Racocetra persica
TTATAAAAATCCTTTAGAATCTTACTCGCAATTCCATTGGTCAATTTTAAGTGCGGTGGTCACATGACTTTTTTAAAATCATCATATCTCAAAAAAGTAATAAAATTTTTGGGGTGCATTTAAGTGTATCAAAAAAGTAGGTGCAGGTGTATCAAAAATGAATATTTTGCCGTAGTGACAGACACTCAATTTTTATGCATTAAGTGATACAAAAGTTACATTTTTGATGCATCTTGATCATGAAAAATTCTTTTTTGATGCATCAACATAATTATCATAAACAAATATGTCAATATTGTAATTTGAAAATTTTTTGTCTGTTCACATGTGTGACATGTGATCACATAACTGTTTTGAACAACAAAACTGATAAATATAGTAAATACGGTAATACAGACTCATGGTAAGTTATTCGTATGATTGGTTGATATAAATTAATTGTCTGGGTAATTTATTTATACATTTTAGAGTACTTTTTAAGCAAAAAATACTTCAAAGCTATTTATAATGCTCTGGACTTATATCGGTTCCTGATTTTTAGTTATAAAAAAATTTGATTAATGATTTTTATTATACATCTGCACTATGTTTGTAATTAAATATGCATTAGACACCCTAATAATTGATCCTCATTGAAACTATATGGATCTATGCTTAATGGCCTGTCTTCATATGCTTTAGATATTATAAATTGGTTAGAGATTATGAGTTGGTTTCTTATAGACATAGTTTCATATTTTAAAATATTAGCTGCCCGATAAGAAAGTATCAGAGCAGCATTTTGTCTTGAATCGAATATAAAGTATAAATTGATTATATGAGTATATTACTTTGATTTATTGTATGATTAGAGCTTATCGATATGAATGTGTGAGAGAGAAAATCAGTAAGTAAAAATTTGGACCCTAAAAAATTATGATCAAGGTTTTGATAATTTCAGTAATATATAATAATTTTATAAGAAATGCTATTTTCACCCAGGTTAAAGTCACCTGATATAAAATTTTTATTATATTATATAATACAAACTACTATAGCCAACTAAAATTCTATAGATTGGTTATTTAGAGGTTAGGGTAGATGAATTTTATAATATTATATAAATTTATATTATATAGTATAATAAAAATTATATATTAGGTAACTTCAACCTAGGTGAAAATAGAATTTTCTAATTTTATTACTGAAATTATCAAAATGCCAATTATAATTTTTTTAGAGTCCAAATTTTTATTTATTGATTTTCCCTCTCGCATACTTATATGGGGATTGTCCAACTAAAAGGGGGCTTATAGCATTTTTTGCAAAAATAAATTAGCTATACTATCATATAAATCAGGCATTCTTCTATATAATTTAATATTTAAAATATCAATTTATATAATAAAATTTGTCTCGATGCCTACTTTTTAAATATCCATATACAATTAGATGTGATCTAAAATTAGAATTTAGAAATCTAGTTGTTGATTCTTGCTTTGCAGTTATAGAAAAGGATTCATATAATTGGCTAATTTATGTTGATCTAACAAGTTATACTAATAATAGATCATTATTGTTATTATTACACCAAATTTGAAAAGTGATTTTCTCAAAATTGAAAAAAAGCTATAAGCCTTTTTTTAGTTGAACGGTTCCCATATGGTTACTTACTTGAGTTATATTTTCGATTTGTAATCATTAGAGTCTATTGATAGGGATAGAGTTATATAATTGTATATTGTTTTACTGATTATTATAGTAATGACGTAATTATGTTATTAGAGTTTATTATCAATCACACGATTTGTTATATGTAAAATTTTCTATTATTGAGTCAAATAATCGATGCATTTAAATTTTATATGTAAAATTTAGAAAAATTTTGCTTTCCAGACTTATTTAATAAAAAAGGAGTTATCAGTTTAATTTTGGGGTAAAAGTTTGCAAATTTACTAGTATTTGAAGATTGTTTTTATAAAATTTCAAGGGTGGTTAATAATAAAATAATAGCTAATTTTAATTTACGAGATTGCCAATTTTTTTACGATTTTTACTGTTTGTTTATAAGTGATTCACATCTGTTAACCAAAATAAGTAATAATCAATATCAATTGAATTAACGCTTCTTATTACTTATTTTAGTTAAATAATATAAATCACTTATAAACAAACAGTAAAAATTACAAAAAAATGCAAAAAAATTGGTAACCTCGTAAATTAAGATTAGTTGTCATTTTATTATTAACTATCCTTAAAATTTTATAAAAACAACCTTCAAATACTGAGAAATTTGCAAACTTTTACTCTGAAATTAAACTGACAACTCCTTTTTGTTAAATAAGTCTGGAAACTAAAATTTTTCTAAATTTTACATATAAAATTTAGATGTGTCAATTATTTAACAATAATAGAAAATTTTTGTTCACATGATTTGCATAACATATCATGCTTTTGTTATAGTAATGATAAAATTATGTAGTTTTTTTGATTTGTAATTGTTAGGGTATATTTAAAGGGATCAAGTTTTTTTTCCAGACAAGATAATTTCTGTTTTTTCTGCTAACCCGACTTTGTCTAGTTTTTTTGTACAACTTTTACATCCATATCATGGTTATTTCTACTTATTGTTACTTATTACCTTTTGTCAACCTTATATATATAATACTTGCTTGTATTATCTGTTTTGCAGTAAGTTTCTTATTTGTTAAATAATTATTTTATTTTTATATACTATCCAAATTTTTTAATAAAGCAAGTTCAAAATAAAACAAGTTCTAAATAAAACAAGTTTTAAAAAATAAATCTTTAATATTATTGTTGGGATATTGATAGATCAAAGTTGTTGCCACTTGTCTAGATTTTATATGTTTGATATATTCAATAAGCATAGCTTTCTAAAAAAAAAAAAAAAACAACAAGTAGTAGATCTTTAATATTTTTTGTTAGTAAAAAATCAGAATTTGTTATGATGTTCAATGACTCCTTGCCTCTAGATATGGTTTAAACAAGTTTGGAGTTAAACTTGAATTAGTTATTTCTAAAGATATTAAAATTTATCTATTGTAAAATAGATTTACAAAAAACAGGCCAAAAACAAAAAATTATAAACAGATTATTAAAGGATAGGTAAAATCAAATAGGTTTGAAAGAATTTTTAGAAGAAAAAAGTGTAATCAGAAAAGAAAAAAAAGTATAGTTACAGTTTATGAAAAGTTATGATGATATTTTATTAAAAAATTTAAAAGGATTACAGTAGATAGATGATAAAGTACAATATTTAGTTTTTGGTAAAAGCATGTTTGGTGTTTATAGCAAACAGAATATAGTAGGTTAAAATTTTTTATCAAGCTATAACATAAGACAGAAAAGCTTTTGGCTATAAAGTGAAATCAGAACTTATGTTTTTAGAGAATATTGAACAAAAGAATATTTAAATAAAATATAAGTTGTTTAAACTATATAACCAATAGAAGTATAATGAATAGTATAGAACAAGATTATTTTTTTTTTACTTCAGTGATCTTTTCTTTATTTTTTAAATTGGCAGTACCTTATAACAAGATATCTTAGTTAGCTAAACCTATATTATTTATAAGAAATACTTTATGCCTATACAAATAAAGAATCTCTTGATTCATCTTATTATCACAATGAAAATGAAGTAAAATCCAAATTTATGCTAAAGTACAATCCAGGAGCAACTCATTTAAATGCATATTTTTTCCTTCTAGAATTCTCAATTTACTAAGAATATAAGCTCCAGAGATTAAAAAATAGCTTTTACTAACCTTGTCAAAATCACCACTCTACAATAGAGTGCTACTAATCTGATGACACTTTCTCATAGAAAAGTATAAAGAAAAAAAAAGATAAGTGTAGAGCAAAACAGAGGTAAGTAAAAAAAATGAACATACAAAGAAAATAACCAAATTATAAAGGAGTTAAAGACTATTCTAAAATCTAAAAAAACTTGTTTATAGATATAAAAACCTGCTAACCAAGTAAAAAACTATTTACATGGTTATAGAAATCTATATATAAAGCTATTTGACAAAAAAAACTATAATACATTTTAGCCTGTACTAAGGACTAAAAATTATATGCCTATGACTTCAGAATATTGCATATTTTATATTACTACTCTAATTATTAACCCTCATATTAAATCTAACTCAGGTTCTAGAATAACCGATCTTAAAGCCTCGATATATAATTATTAGTTTTAATTTCAGCCTCAAAACTTCTTTCTTACATATGTTTGTTGTTTTTCTTATTCATCATATCACAACTCGAGACTTTCTGAGAATAGAAGTGATAAATAATGCTGGTCTCTTGCCAATCTTTTGGAGGGGGGTAACCAAATTCCCACTTTTTGTCAAAAATTATAAAAAAAGAAACAGCCTAATAAAAAGTAATTTTGCGAGGTTTCAAATTTAAAGAGTGCTTTCCCAATCTGTTTGTTTCATCCTTTAGTTTTTTTTTTCTTCTAAATATAGATTTTTGCACTATAGTATTCTCAAAATATCCTTTTGGTTTAGATACCAAATATGTAATAGGAGTCCACCAAGAAGAAAAGCTTAATTTTTTTGAAAACCAATATATAGTCACCTGTGCCTCAGTGTATCACATCTGTAGTCTTCATTGACAATATTCTATTACAAAGAATAGAAGTTTACTAGAACTTTAGGCTTCAACACTTCGTCTTGCATTTGATAAAAATTTAGTTCAAGTGATTATCAGAAAGAGTTGGACAAGGTTATTAATAAATAAGATTTTGGTTTTTAATGATATAAACTATTTGCAATTAGCAAAACTGATTACTCTAAAAAAAGCCTATATTGTTAGGGTTGTTGATAAGAATAGTTAGAAGGTTGTTTCAAAAATAGCAATTGTGAATAGGTCTGATTTAATATTTAAGTTATTAAAAGTAAACAGGAAAGTAATATGTTAATTATGCAATATTTTTTACAATTTAAAAAGCTAAAAACTTTTTATTATACTTGTGCTAAACAGTTTTGGTTTTTAATATTATTTTTTTTAATAGACAATATTTTATAGTACAGGTTTTACAAGTATAGCCTTATGGCTAATTGATAGGTTTTTAGTTATAATTTATAAGCTAGCATCTAGAATTATCAAGCCAGTTGAAGGTTTTATATTAGTTCTTTCGCAAACCTTCTAATTAGTTTTATAACTTATATAAGCTAGAGAATAGTAAATAATACCAAGTATTGTTTTGCTATTACTAACATAGCAGTATTTGTTTTATTTGATTTTTTTAATAGTCTAAAAGATTTGACAAGAAAAAAGTTTTAAAAATAATAAAGTAATTTGTTTTGTATACAAAGAAAAGAAGTACTTTGCAAATAAGTATAATTTTAAAAAAATATATTAGTCTGCTCTTTCAAGAAGAAAGCATCTAATCCAAAAGTAGTTAACAATATTTGAAAATAGTTAAAAAGAAACAGAGTAGAGATGAAGTATTGTGTGACAGAAAAAATTTATAAATAAGAGACAATAAAATATTAAAAAAGGGTAATATAGCTATTTTGACTAGTAGTAGAATAATTAAAAAAGAGATTTTCTTATTTTCAAAAAATCTTATATGGCTAGTAAATCAATTGCTCTATATTTTAATACAGTATTTTATAAGAGAAAGAGAACTATAGTTGAAAGACAAATTAAAAAGATTAAAGAGATCAAGTATAATAATAAAGGTAGATAGCAGGAGTATACAACTGATAGACTTATTGAAGATAAGCCCTGTTTTTTAATTTCAAATCAGGATTTCAAGAAATTTTAGTTAATAATAAATTTAAAAAAATTAAACAAAATATTGTTACAAAAATCATTATATTTTGAAGATTTGAAGAGTCTGTTGTGGACAATTAGATAAGGCTAGTAGTCAATTTTATTTAATTTCAAGAATAGTTATTATATTATTTTGATAAATAGTAAAATTTAAAGAATATTAGAGTTTATAGTTAGAAAGAGTTGGTACCAATATAGAGTATTGTTTTTTGGTTTAAACTAAGCATTGTAGATTTTTTTAAAATAGTAAGAGTTTTAATTAGCAAGTAGCATATTTAAGAGATTTATTGTGAGAATCATCTTTACAATATTTAGGTAATTCATTCAATAAAAAAAATATTAATAAAAATAAAAAAAAAGTAATAAAAATAGATCTGAATAGATATAGTTAGATTTAGATTATAGAAAAAGCAAACTAGAATGTAAAATATTTGTAAATATACTGGGTAGAAGAATAATAATTTAGAAAAAAAAAATCATAGCAGTTGTAATGATATTAAAAAATTTGTTAGGAAGATTAATAGTAATAGCAAGAGATTCAGTATCTGTAGTAAACAAAATAATAAGTTTAGTAAGAGCTTTTTTGTTAAGCCAGATAAAATATATAAAATTTTATTAGCTTATAGATACAAGAAATTATAGTATATCAGAGTAGAATAGCAAAGTTCAGTTATTAGTACAAGCAATTAAGAATATTTATTGGTTAATAGAAAGCTTAAAGAAATAAAATGATCAGTTAGTTTAAAAACCCTCTTAAGTAAAATTAGTTTATATTGATGAATTAATGGTTAGTTGGTATAGAGTTTTCAAGAGCACAAAGTAGCAATAAACTAGATATAGCTCTATATTTTAAATATACTAGCTTAGCTAAAAGCTCTGGCAATACTATAGATGCTAGAATCTTTCAAAAGCCTATTAAAGAGTTTGTAGATTATCTCTTTATAGACAATAAAATAGCACTAAAAATAGATTTAAAAGAAGATTGGTACAGTAGTATAAGAATATTATGAGACAAATCTAAAAGATTTATATAGAAAATAATAAGAGAATTTTTAGTATATAATGAATTTTAAATGAATTAAACCTTACAGATTTTTTTACAAAAGAAGTAGATTAAGAAAATTAGAAATTGAGTTTAGGAGTAATAAGTTATTTGAAGAAAATATATAAAAAGTTTAAGATTAACAGGTTTACAAATAGACTAAGCAGAAGTAAAAAATTATTTGTATTTTCTATTTAGCTAAATTCACAAAGCATTATATTATACAAGAAAATACAGAATATGTGTAGTTATTATAGTTTCTGTATAGATATTGGTCTTGTAGTAGCTATTAATTATAAATTCACCTAGAGAGTAAATCAATTTATCTAAGCCAAGTCAAATTATAGACTTATCTGAAAAATTAAAATCTTGCAAAAATAGCTAATAGTATTTGAGAGCAGTATTAGGTAATATTATTTATCATCTGATTATTTTTTATTAGTAATTTATTTCTCTTCCTTTTTAATATATAAAAAAATCAGATTCTTATATATAATTTTAATTTTTTTTACCCATCCTTTTCTAAAAAAAATCACTTGATTTTTGTCATATCTCTTACTAGATTAGTTAGAGAATTGCTTAGTAAAACTAAATGTTTGATAAACAAGTCTATTAATAATAATTATAAAAAATATTTAGAAAAGGCTTATAAAGTATTTAAGAACTTTGTTTTTTGGTTAAACATAATATTATACTATGCTTTTAAAGAGTTGTTAGCATCTTTTTTAGACTAAATAAAATTATCAAATAGAGCAACAGAGATTACTATTTGTCTAATAGTATCAGCAGAGCAAAACTTGAATAAACATAAGTTACTAGCATAACTATTCAATATTGCTAAAAAAAAGTTTTGTTTTTTTTCTGTTTTGTTTTTTGGTTTTATTTGTTTAGGTAAATTCAGATCTAGTTGTTATATTTTTTCTTTTTTTTTTTACTATTCTTTGAATTTGTGTTCATATTCATTATTAAAAAGAAATATAAGACATTTTGATAAGGCACATAGCTACTAGCTAAAGACCAAAGAAAAAAAAATCCTTGGCAAATTAAGAACCTGAAGAGAGGCCAATAGCTACTGAGGCGGATTACATTAGGCAAAAGCTTGGTGAACCATTTGTTTGGGTGGATTGATTAAGCTATAGAGAAACATTCTTGTAATTTGTCAAATAGTTCCAATCTTAAATAAACAGCAGCAAGATAATCAAATTATAAAAAAAAAATAAATAATAAAAATTATAAAAAAATTACCAACTTTATAACAATAATATTTTTTAATTTTATTTTTAACCACCCTTCAAATTTTATAAAAAATTTTTTTAGATACAAGAAATTTACAAAATGCTATTTAAAAATTAAACCAATAACTTTTTTAATATTAAATAAGTCTAAAAAGCAAAATTTGTCTAAATTTTATTTATAAAATTTAAATATGTTGATCATTTAATCCCATATTAAAAATTTCACATATAACAAATCATGTAACTAATGTATTAATTTTATTAACTTTATTATTATAAAAATTTTTTAAAGTTCAACGTTTGTGTAATATTAGAGTTTACTATTAAAATTTTTTCAAGTTTTTTATAATTGTTATAAATTGCCTATATTACTTATACCAAGAGGTTATAATTGCTAATAAAAAAAAACCAAACAAAATCTAAAAAACAAACAAAAAGAAATAAGATTACTACTAAACCTTTATTTTCTTTTCTTTATTATCAGATAAAATCAATAATATACGTATTAAGTATAAAAAGATCTATAGGCTTCAGAAAATATTTCTAATTGATGTTAAAGCAGTCGAAGATTTACTAATATATTAGACCGAACTAGTTATTGGATCTTCAAGTCGAGTCAAACGGTTTAATATTCATACTTCTACTTATAATAGTAATTTGGAAATAAAGAAATAATAAGTTGCGAGATAATAATAAACAAATATCTATTTCTATCCCTCATAGGAATAGGAATTTGAGGCATGCTTTGGTACAAATTTAAAACTTTCATGTGCTGGACCTAAAAACATCTCACTATATAAATTAAAGGATATTCTCTTAGTCACATCTTACAAAACCAGTTGTTAAATATTAATTGACATTTACCTTAGTTTTACCCAATCGTTACTATTTCCACTAGCCATCAGGGTTTCTAGTTCATCCCTCCCGCGAAAAGATGGAGGGCGCTCATTTATACGTTGTGGCAAGACCTCAAGCAATCCGACGGGGATATATCTAAAAGCAATTAGTTAGTTTAACCTTTACAAAAATTAATAATAAAAATAATAAAAATAACCAAAGTACCTATATAGGAAACTCATCCATTCGCAAAAGAATCTTCGAGTTTGATTAATCCCCTAAAAAATTAACAAGATATAAATCACATTCACAGCATAAATGATAACAGAAAATCCAGAAAAAAAAGATGATAACTCACTATAGAATCAGATCCCCAATGCTCCAATCCGTAATTGCAAAACTTTTTCAAAATATCTAATCTTTCTCTAGATGAAATGTCATAATGTCTCTCTGATTTGATTTCATCAAATATCCAAGGTTTAATCTTCATGATTACAACAAAAGTTGATGAGATATTTATTCAAACTTAATAATCGACAGTATTTGAACTTAGATGGTTGCTCACCAAAGCACCACGTCCGATCATGATACCATCAACGTGATGCTTTTTTATATGCTCATAATAATCTGTATATCCGAGAACATCTCCATTGCCTAATAATATCTATAATTAATATTCACTAGAAAAGTCAAAAAAAATACAGTGTTATATTACCAAATAGTGGCATCTCATTTACAGTATATGAAACTTTAGAAATGTATTGCCAATCAGCGAGTTTAGTATATCGTTGTTGGCGTGAACGACCATGTAACTATTTTTGGACAATAAAATAGAACATATATTTGTAAATGTAATTTCTAGAATATTTAAATTTTAATGGAATTTGATGTAAAATAGAATATTAACTGTAGCCATCGACACGCCCTTAATAATAATTAAATATAAATAGAAATATTAGTATGTTGGTCAATGACAAATTAAAAATGGTGTTAAGTATAATACTCACCCAATTTTCGAATTTTGGCAGAAGTTTATGTGCAACTGGTATATCATCCTGAATACCTGTGCGCAGTTTTACAGTGATTGGTATATCCGTAATCTTTATAGTGGGATGAATCAAATTAATTAATTTTGATAAAGACATTAACAAATGTGGAAAATAATTAATTCATACTAACCCTGTTCATGCCACGAAGTATCTTCCCTAATTTTCCATCGTGTCGCAAAAGTGCAGTCCCCCCTCCCTAAATCCAAAACAATATATGAGCCACGTTTTTTCTGTAATGTTTGTAAATATTCACCAAATATTACCTTATTATAAACCAAGTCTATTGGACATCCCAAATTGACATCAATAAAATCAACTTCAATCTCATTAGACAATATTTCGGTACATTTCACCATATGATGTGCCTTGCATCCACAAATTTGAACACCAAATATATCTTCACTAACATGTCTTTTCAATAATGCCCACTCGCTTTGTTGTCCCTGAAGCAAATTTGTGGCCATTGCCATTT
>CAJVQC010001310.1:0-10424 GCA_910592285.1 Racocetra persica
TAAATTATCTGCCTCTAAAAACTTCCAGAACTAATTAATCTTTCCTTTTTTCATTTTTTTTTATTTTTTTCATTTTTTTTGTTTTATTTTTTTTTTTTTGTTTTGTTCTTTTCTTTACTTTTTTTTTGTTTTTTTTGTTTTTGTCTTTTCTTTTTGTCTCATTCTTTTCTTTCTTTTTTTTTTTCTTTTCATCTTTTCTCTTTGTTTTATTTTTTTCTTTCTTTTTTTTCTTTTTGTTTTTTTTTTCATCTTTTCTTCTTGTTTTGTTCTTTTTCTCCTAATCTGCTTTCCTCTTTTTTTTATTTTTTCTTTTATTTAATTTTCTTTGCTTCATTTCTTTTTTGTCTTTTTTTTTATTTTTTTCATTATTTCTTTTTTCTTTTCTTTTTTATTTGTTTATTTTTTTAATATTCTTTGTATATTAGCTTTTTTCTCTTTTTTGTTTATTCTTTTCTTGTTTTTTTATTTATTTCTGCTTTTTTTTTTTATTTTTTTTTTGTATTCTTTTTGTTTTCTCTTTTTCTTTTTTCCTCTTTTTGTTTGTTATTTTATTTTTTTTTTATATTTATCTTTTTATCTTTTTTTATTTATTTTTGTTTTTGTTTACTTTTTTGTTTTATCTGATTAATATTTTTTCATCTGTTTGGGCATAACTCATCATTAGAGTCAATATTGGAATTTTTATTGAAGCTATTGTTGAAATTTTCATTGAGTTATTGTTGGAGTCATTATTGGAGTCATTATTGAAGTCATTATTAGAATTTTCATTGGAGTTAGCCACTGTTGAAGCCTTTGTTGTAGTGTCATTATACTGGTATTTTCTTTAAACAAAGCAGGTGGATGGATAGGTTTTTTGAATAAATAAATATAGTGGTAGGTAGATAGATTTTTTTTAGTTAAATAAATTAATATTGTAGTTATTTTTTTTAAAATAAATAAAATTAAATTGTTATACAACAATATGTATAATAAAATTTTTTTTAAAAAAATTTCGAATTTTTTTAGTATATAAATCATGTGATTACGTAATTGATTTTGATTGTAAATAAATATAAGCAATAAATTGATATTGTTTAATTAATATATATAAATCAAAATATGTAGTAGTAACATATTATCGAGTGTGGTGACATAGAGTAGTGGTTAAGTTGTCACTCTCCAAGTGGCAGGTCTAGAGTTCAATTCCCACCAGAAACGTTTTTTAAAAAATAGGCCTGTGTTCCGGTAACATTTATTTGACGATCGGTTGGATATATCACCTGTAATCTTGGTACTACTATCTCAAAATAGAAGCTTTAGGGCAATCTGAATCAAGGAACTTGAAACCCATTTGGCAAAACCTGAGCTAGGAGTAGTGAAGATCTTCGACAATATTACAGAAAATCAGAACTAGAAACCGAAAAACTGAACAAACAACCCTGAGGCAAGAAGGGTCTATCAACCTGGCCACTGGAGTCATACTAGAGGAAAAGGTCTGATGCTATGAAATTTGGAACCAAGAAAAGTAAAACCAGAAGGTACTTAGAGCCTAGGTATAACAACCTTTCTGAGCTAACTGATTTGGTAGTTGGGGAGGGATTGGTATAAAGACCAATTGAAAGTGGATATCGGGATCAGAATAAAGCTTGTAAAAGCAAGAAGTAGGTAATAGTAGCGGCTACAAAAGCCGCAAGTACCAGTCTTCAGATTGGGTGTAAGTTATTGAAAAAACCCAGATGATACATATGTGGGACATAAACCACTCTGGTAGGTTTCCTACGAGGATAAAGTAATTCTAAGAGGCCTTAGCAGCAGGAATTCTTCCGAGAAAAGTATCTGATAGCGCTAAGTCGATTAGAGAGTTTAAATAGAAGATTCACAAGCGGATTCTAGATATAGCAATTGGTAGGTAACTATAAATAGTATAGCGAAGCCCTTAAATAGACAATGACTAAAGTTGTATGTGTGACCAATTGTACTCTCGATGATGTAACAAAGTCAAGAGGTACCTATTCAGCATTCTGATAATTGAACTGAGAAGTTAATAACCCGTACCAGACTTCAAAGTAGTTACCTTAATATTAAAAAAATATATATATATTATCTTGTAAATATTAATAATATTATTTGTAAATTAATTTTTTTAATTGGTGATTTGCTAGTTAGCCAGAGAGAAGTCATAGTATAACATAACACGGTTTATATATAGAAATTAGAGTTTTGCAAATGTGAGCTGTATTATTCTAAAACTTTTTTTCATACTAAGTTAACTACCTTTAGACTTCTAATTAAAGTTGTAGAGCTCGTTAAAAGAAATCTAATAGTGGTTAAATTGTCAAAATCAGTCTTGTGAATCATGAGATATCTTTAAAAAATGGTTTGCTAACTATATAAAATTCTCTTTTAACAATAGTATTATTAAAGAAGAATTTTATATAGTCAGCGAAATGGCCAATTTTGATGATTTAACTATTATTAGATTTCTTTCAACAAGCTCTACAACTTCAATAAGAAGCTTAAAGATAGTTAATTTAGTACGAAAAAAAGTTTTAGAATGATGCAGCCTATATTTGCAAAACTCTAATTTTTATATATAAACTATGTCATATTATACTATGATCTCTCACTGGCTAACTGGCAAATCGCCAATTAATTAATTTAATTAAAGTTTTTTTTTTTAATATTAAGATAAAACCTAACTATTTTCATCATCACTCTTTCTGCTAATCATCAAAACACAAAAATTTAGAAAAACAAAATCAACAAAAACTGCAAGAAACACACAAAAGCGACTAGGAAACCAAACTTAGAGCTCTAAGAAAAGAGGAAGAGAACAACAAGAAACACTCAATCTCTTAAGAGACTTGAGTAAAGAAAACAGAAACAGCAAAGAAATAGAAGAAGTCGTGAAAAATTGTCGATATTTTTTGCTTTTTGTGAATTTTTAGGGAATCAGCCTTGACCTTGAATCACAGATCTGTTTTGGTAACACAAAAATCACAACACATAATGAAGAGTAAACAAAAGAAATATGAAAAAAACTATATAACAAAAAAAAACAAAGATAGTAAACAATCACACCATACAACAACATTTAACAATAATGAAAAACAACAAGTCATGTGAAGCAAGATTCAGCAGAATATTCTGGAAAAAAGAATTTTGCAAAAGAAGAAATATTAAAAGTTATCCAGGACCTAATAGCAGACATAACTAAGGAAAAGATAGAACTCCAAGTAGAACAAATAATGACAAGACAGAATAGAGAAAAACTTATCACAGAAGAAGAAGCCATATCACAAATAGAAGAACTATGTGAAGAATTATAGCAATATAACAGAAGAGAACTAGAGTACACAAGTCTTGTACTCCTAGAAAGAGACTATTATAGCTTTTACGAAGCAACACGACAAGGATTAGATCCAGTTAAGTTTATTATAAATGATGAAATATGTAGTATAGTAATGAAATTAAAGATAGCTAGCAAAGTAAGAAGTCTACTAGAGAACAGAGAAAAACAAGATGCCAAAATCAAGTCAAAAATTGAATTAAGTTGGAGCAAGAAACTTCAAGAACAAAGGAAAAGTCGACAAAAACAATGCAACAAAATAGCCCTAAAGTCTTTAGTATATCAATTTAAAGAAACCACCCAAACTATTGCAGCAAATCAATACAAAACAAGAAAAAAAGCCAGAGTAAAAAAGAAAAAGATGCAAGCACGGCAAAAGAAAAAACAAGCTGCTGAAATAAGATCGAAACTAGAATTAGACTAGAGCAAGAGACTTCAAGAACAAAGAAAAACTCGACAAAAGTAGTATAACAAAGCAGCATTAAGGACTCTAGCAATAAAATTCAAAGCATCTGTTAATCTCACCGCAGCATACCAAAAGAGAAAAAAAAGAAAATTAAAAATGAAAAGGCAAAGAAAAGCAAGGAGCAAGATATTCTAGGTCTTATAGAAACAAAAACCTTAAACAAGATCCGAGAAGAAACAAGACTGAAAATTGGATCAACAACCTCAGCAAAACATTTGATAGAAGTAATATATTAAACAAGCATTAAAGACTTACAACCCAACAACAAGATCTCAAAAAAGAAAAAGAAGAAATTGCTGTTAGAATAGATATACTACGCAAGATTACAGTAGAACCTGGATACAAACTGGCTACAAGATATACCAGCACTCAGAGCGAAGAGAGCCAAAAATTGGAAAAAGAAAAAAAAGAACACTTTATTAGAGATAGTAGAAAGGACTTTGGCAGAAGCTCCTGAAAGTCAGAAAATCTTTATTGAAATACAAGAAAAGCTTCAAGAAAAAAGACCATGTCCAAGAAGAAAAAGAAAGAAGAAAATAAAGAAAGTGACAAAAGAAGATCTCTATACTCAGGACCCAAAGAAGAAACTCAACCGCAAGAATCAAGGCTCTGAGAAGAAAAGAACAAAAGAAGATCCAAAGCAGCTAAAAGAAAAGAAGACCTACCTTCAAGCAAAGCAAATCTGAACCAGAACTCAGTATCAGTTTTTGGAAAACTAGAAGAGCCGAAAAAGAAAAAAGAATTTTCAGAGATTGAAAATCTGGAAAAGCCAGAAGAAAAAAAAGAAAAAATATAAAGCCAAGATCAAACTACCAACGAAGAGAAAGAAAGGAGAAGACGACACAAAAGTATCAAGAATAAGAAAAAGATGGTATAAAAATCTTGTCATCAATTTTACATATAAAGTTAATAGATTAGAATATACACAACATAAGAGTAGCGATTTAGTGCTTAGCATTGTTCACAAGTACTGGCCATGGCCAAAGCATTTTTATGTTGTGAACTATAAATACAATTAGGTAGTTTAACAAGGCATATAGCCGCTAGCTGACAACTAAAGTAAAAAAAGTCTCCAGCAAGTTGGGAACTCAGAAAGAGGCCAATAGCTACTGAGACAGGTCACATCGGGTGAAAGCTTAGTGGGCTTTTTGTTTAGTTAGATTAGGATAGCTATAGATAAAAATTTATGTAAATTTTTTTGAATAGTTTTAATCTCAAATAAACGAAAGCTGATTGCTGAATTATTTAAAAAAAAAATATTAAGATAAAACCTTGCTTATATTTTTATTAATAGTTTTTAATATAATAACTATAAAAAGTTACTAAATTGATCTAATTAATTATTTAAATCTTTATAACTTGTTTATATAATTTTATTAATTAGTCTATTTTTAGATATCACAAATAGATATTTTTTAATAAAAAGAAGAGAAGGTTTTTAGTAATTTTTTTTAATTAAAATATCAAAAATAACTACTAAATTAAACTTAATAAATTTTTTTTTAATTTTATAATTTTATAGAATTAAATAAAAAAAAATTTATTAAATTTAGTTTAATAGTTGTTGAAATATTTTAGTGATTCGCTAGTCACCTGGTGCATGATCATAGTATAACTTGATGCAAATCACTATATAAATCACATATATTCTAAATGTGGTATTCGCCCAAGGAAAACTTTTTTCTTACTAAGTTAATCAATCTTCTTGATTAAGTAAAAATTGTAAAGCTCATCGAGATGCATCTAAAGGCAGTAAGAATATCAAAATCAGTCCAGTAGTTGCCAAGATATTACTAAAAAATAATAAAGTAAGTAAATAAAAAAAAAAAAAAAAAACCTCAAGAAAAGAGAAAAGAAAAAACAAAAAAGACAAGTTAAAAAAAGCAAAAAAAAGAAAAAGAAAAGAGTAAAAAAAACTTAAAAAAATTAAACAAGAAGTGAAGAAATAAGGCGAAAAATATACAAAAGAAGAAAAAAAAATAAAAAATAACAGAAACAAAAACTAAAAGAAAGAAAAAAAGTAGAAAAAAAGATAAAAGAAGATAAAAGGTAAGAAAAAAAATAAAAAAAATAAAAAAAATAAAACAAAAAGAAAATAAAAAAAAAAGTGAAAAAAACCAATATCAAAACAAATACCTGTGCAAGAAAAAAGCAAAAATAACCAAAAACTGTATTTAATAAAAGTGAAAAAAAAATTTTAAGAAAAAAATTAAAAGCACATATATACGTATCTAATATGAAAACCAAAAAAAAAATGAAAACAAAAAAAATACTGATTATTAATGTTTATATATAATTGTTAATCTCAAAAATGATTGGCTGATTATATAGAGATTACTATGACAATAGATTACTATCTATAATTTTTTGTACAAATATATCTAGATTTTGTTAAAAATAATTATTTTTATAATTTTATATTGCAAACCTTCAATATAATTATTAGTAAAAGCTTTACTTATTTTAAAATTTTAAACAATCTTTAAAATTAAAATCTTGCTAAAAATAAATTTTTAATTGGTAATTCACTAGTCACCTGATGCATAATCATAGTATAACATAATACAGATCACTATATAAATCATATATATTCTGAATATGGTATTCATTTAAGAAAAACTTTTTTTGTACTAAGTTAATTGCTTTTGTGTATTAAGTAAAACTTGTAGAGCTTGTCAAGACATATCTAATGATCATAAAATCATCAAAAAAGGTCTAGTAGTTGTTGAGATATCGCTAAAAATGATTAACTAACTATATAAAATTTTATATAAACAAACTATTATTTATATAAAAATTTTACATAGTCAGCCAATTATTTTTTAGCAATATCTCAATAACTACCAGACTATTTTAATGATCTTACAGGATCTCAGACATCTCTGATATAGGTTATAACAGAGTTTTGGCCAAATTTGACTAAATTTGCTAAAAACTAAAAACTATATTTTCTTAAATAACTTTTGATTCAGTGATCAGAATTGAATGAACTTTTTTTTTGTTAGATGTGTCTCACTAAGAGCTTTTATTTAAAAAAAAATTTATCCAAATTGGACCACTGGATGCTAAAATAATTGCAAAAAACTGATTTTTTAATTTCTAAATTTTAGATATTGTTGCTAAAATATATAATATATAACTCCTGTACTATATGTTCAGGATTCTGATTTTACCACTATTAGATGTATTTTGATGAGCTCTACAAGTTTTACTTAATACACAAGAGTGATTAACTTAGTACAAAAAAAAGTTTTTCTTGGTGAATATCACATTTGGATATATATGATTTATATAGTCAGACCTCCCTAAATGCAACTTCCATAAATGCAATATCTTCCTAAATGCATATTTTTGTCTTGGCTATATGAAATTATTAGTGCTAAATGCATGTTCTATATTCTGCAAATACATGTTCACTCAAAAGATTTTTTATATTATACTAATCTCTCTAAGTGTACGTAGTTAATCAGAAGTTAGTATTTAAGTTTATTACACAAGTCTGCAGATCAAATATTAAAAGCTGCAATTTGATTAGCTTTCTCTAAATGCAAATCTCTCTAAATGCATGTTTTAGGCTAGTCTGTACATATTGCATTTATGGAGGTTTGACTGTATAGTAATTTGCATTATATTATACTATGATTATATACCAGGTAACTAGTGAATCACCAATTAAACTGTTATTATAAAAAAAAAAGTGTTTGTCACTAGTAATAATAGTTATCAGATCATGATTAACCAATACATTATAATAAAAACAAAAACAATATATCAAAATTTACTATTATTAGAGTTAAGGTTAGAGCCTTAATTAAGATTCGGATAGAATATGATATATAATAAAATTTTGCAAAAATTTTTTTTATTAAAATACAAAACATAGTTTTATAGATGAAATTTTGAAAAAACAGCAATTTTTTAAAAAAATTGAAGTTTTTATATTTTTTGTATTATATATAATCCTGTGATTTAATTGGTCGATCATACTCTGGTACTGTTACTACTAGTGATAAATAGATTCACTTATAAAAAAAAGGCTAAAATTTTATAAAAAGTAAATAATATTTTAACTATTATTCTAATAAACAAATCTTTAATATTATTATTAGTAAAGTTTTGTTTATTTTAGAATTTTAAAAAACTATTTTAAGAACTTTAAATTTAAAAATTTGTTAAATATAAATATAAAATTTTAAATTATTATTAATAAAGAAAAAAACAAAAAATTTATAAAAATAAATAGTATTTTAACCATTATATTAATAAACAAACCTTTGTTTTATAAAAGAACTTAATTAAATTTCAATAAAATTAGAGGTATAGCCTCACCTTTAAAATTTAAAAAAAAATTAATAAACAAACCTTTAATATTACTACTAGTAAAAGTTTTGTTAATTACAAATAAATCAACTTTTTCTGATAATTATCTGGTCAACAAATCTAAGAAAACTAAACTATAGAAAAACATTATAGAAGACACTAAAGTAAATAATAAACTTAGTTCTATGCAAGTAAATATGTTATTGACGAAGTACCAAGAGTATAAAACTGAGGTATAGTCTATTTTAAACTAGTTTTTGTAGAGATCAAACTTCACTTCTAGTAGACTCCTCTATTATATTTGATATTTAAACCAAAAAAGTATTTTGAGAATATAGAATAATTAGATCGATATTAGAAGTATTACAAACTTTAGTTATATCTATATAACTATAAAACTTATAAAAAATAACCACAGAAAAATTTTATTGGCCTACCACTTTTTTTGAAAAAAATTTGTCAAAAAATAGGCATTTTAGCTTATTCTCTCCTAAAGATCAATATATAATTTTTTTAAAATAGTCAATATTGTTTACTTGTTTATATAAATAAATAAGATTACTAAAACAGAATAATAGACAAATATAGATTTAGGCTGCAAATAATTATATTATTATAATATTGTATCTAAATCTCTAGTTTTAGGTATTCTCTAGATATAAGGTTCAAATGTAATTTTTTTGTATTTTGTAAAGGAACTCAATTAAATTTCAATAAAGTTAAAGGCATGGTCTCACCTTTAAGATTTAAAAAAAAAAATAACAGACAAATATCTAGAATAAGTAACTATATATAGATTGTATAACAACATAATGGGTTATATACTTTAAACCAAAAACTATTAAACAATATTTCAAAATTTCTATTTTGTGCTTTGGGCTACTCTGTTTAGATTTTTTAGTTTAACTAATTTTTTTTTGAACTCTAATTGTAAAGTTTTTTTTAGATACATATATTATTAGAATAAAGTTAGTTACAGAGCTTCTTTATTTTGTAATATATAATTTTTTAAAACCAGACACAGACCTATAATTGTAACTATCAGATTCTTTTTTTTTCTCTATCTTTTGTTTTTGTTTTTATTTTTAGTATATATTTTTACTATTTCTACTATTTTTATTATTTCTACTATTTTTATTATTTCTTATTATTTTTATTAGTTTTATTAGTTTAAAAAAAAGATATATAAATTTAGCTTTTCCTCTTTTTGCCAAATAAGACTCAGATATCTTCTCTAAAGATTATTCTCTTTTGTAATTAAAGTCATATACTACTGTATAAATAAAATAATACTTTTCACAAACTGCTTTAATAAAATTATATTTTACTCTATACCACTATATTATTGCAACAGATCACTATAACTATATACTTTATTACTTGTCTATATTTGAAGGTTATAGTCCACTTGTAATATTATGATTATTATATTTCTTCTAAGTTTTCATTTTATTTTTTTGTATATGCCAAAAAATAAATTTGTATAGATTTTATTTTTTCTAGTTTCAGAATTATTATAAATATAAAATAAACAAGATTTATAATAATAATCTATTTTTTTAAAAGGATTTTTCATTTGTTTTTCTTGCTTTGGCAATTTTATATAAACTTTGAAGTAAATTACTCTAATATTTATATTTTTTAGCATATTTAACAATTATTTTATTGATATTTTCTCTATTTAAAACTTCTTTAATTGCTTCTTAATAATGATTTTTATCTTCATCTTTATTAATTATAGTTTGCTTATTTTTAGATTTAGATTTTTCAATTTTGATTTATTATAAATAAATTTAAAAAGACTAGCAATTTCTTGATCTTTACTAATATATATAAAAGTTTTTTATAATTCTTATTACAGTATTTGTATTTTTTGTTAAAATCTAAAAAATCATATTTATACTTTTAATCTTTTTTAAGATAAAGATTATAAACTAGATCTTTATAATAAAGTAATATTTTCTACAATATACCAAATATTCTTCATTTAAACTATTAGCAAATTCAATATAAATATTTGTTTCAAAAATCTTTTTAATTTCTAATAATTCTTTGGTTTTAGAATTATAATTTTCAAGATATAATTGATAACTAGCATGTATTCTTGCAAATCTTTAAGCATAATATTTTTCAGGTTTATTTAAATTATGATTTAGTTCAAATTAGAATTTTAAAATAGAAAATTAATATGTTTTTTTGTTAAAAAAATTTGTAATATAATCTTTAATAGTATTAAGTATTCAAATAAAATAAAATAAAATTTTTTAAATTTAGTATTCAAATTAATATTTTTTCATATTTCTTTTGTTT
>CAJVQC010001311.1:0-10420 GCA_910592285.1 Racocetra persica
AAAGACTGATGCTATAATCTGAACAATATAAGACTGATACTACTGCTAGAAACCTTTCGCAAAATAGTAGTTAGAGTTCTAAACAACAAGCTGAGTAAAATACTGCGAGAAAAAGAAATCCTGAAGGGAAAAAACTTTGCAGGTATACCAGACGAAAGAACAGCAGCACCGATATATCTAATCAATTGCCTGTTAAAAGATGCAAGAGAACAGAAAAAAAAGATATGGTTGCTTTTTTAGGATATGAAGAAGACATTTGACTCAGTCAGCATAGAAATGCTAAAAGTTGCACTAGAAAGGATCAAGTTGCTTCAAGCTACAAAAGCTTTATATTGTAGCTCTACCACAAAAGGGAAATGGAGATTATAACAAGTATAGAAACCACAGAAACATTTGTTGTAAAGGACAGTATAGACCAAGAGGAAGTTATATTACCCCTGGTCTGGAGAATATTCTATAACTCTCTGCTAGTAACAATTTAAAAAAAGAAAAAAGCAGGGCACCGAATATTAGTAGAATAGCCAAAAGATATTAGAAGCAATACGATCTAATGACAAAGCCTAAAAATAGAAGTGATAGTATATGCAGATGATACAATGTATATAGCAAGCTCTAAGGAAAATTTAGAAAGAACAATTGAAATTGCAAAAGAATTTTATAAAATTAATGATATAGAGATCAACCTGAAAAAGTCAGAGCTACTAGTCAGCAAGCCAGAAAAGAATCAAGAGAAGGATATTATAAGTATTAACTTCGGTTCTAACAAAGAAGTAGTGAAAGGAAAGAAAGAGAAAGACCCAACAAGATTTTTAGATATTTGGCTAGCAGCGAAGAATGGAAGCAAACAAATTGAGAATATCATCAAAAACGAAGTGTACACAATCACAAAAAGAATTAGCAAGAAGAAGGCCTCCTTAGCACATATAGTATATATCAACAACATGGTCCTTCTATCAAGAAGAGAATTCAGAGCGCAGCTAAAAATCCTACCATAACGATAGTATAACCAACTACAAAGCCTCATACTAAAAATGTTCAAAAACAAGACAGGAATAACAAGTACTACACCAAATTCATTAGTAACTCACAAGAAGATAGTGGGGCTACAGTCGATCTGGCAGTGACAAATTGTATATAATTTTACAGAACTGCTTGTATGGTTAAACAATGAGCAAGAAGTAGGAGAGACCACTTGGCTGTGGTTAAAGAAAGATAAACAAAAATTCCTCCAATATAAGAACTACAATATTTTTATACTAGAACAATTGCTCGATCAGAGCAGAACAAGAATGATAACTTGGAAACAAATAAAAATGTGTAAGAAAACAAAAACAGGAGGAAGGAGAGCAAATGGTTCTAGAAGCTAGAAGAAGAGGTGATCAAATATAAAAGAACAAGAAGAATTAAAAGAAAATATCAGAAAGAAGGGAGAAACAACATGAGTCTGAGGGCAACTCTAACCAAAATCAAGATGGATAGAAGACTTAAAAAATAGATCCTGCTTGAAGAAAGAAAAAGTATTCTTGAGAATGGAAGAATAATAAGAAAATTTGGCAAGGAAAAGAAAACTCTTGATATAGAATACTGGTCAAAAATAGAAACTTACGAAGATGATAGAATTAGAATCTGGCCATGCAAAGGTTGCTTCAGAAACGAGGATAAAGAGAAAGTCACACAATGCTCATTTACTAAAAAATTTCGAAACAACAGAAGAGTACTAAAAAAGGGATGGGTCAAACAGTCAACAGCCAACCACAAAGAATATGAAATCGAGCTTAAACCAAAAATATTAAGCTGGAAAAAAGAGACAGAAAAAGAACAAGAAAAAACAAAGTTTATTCAAAAAGTACAAGATGAGATCAGAATAGAAACACTATCCGAAGAATTAATTAGAAATCAAGTCGAAGAAAAGAAAAGACAAGAAAACCTTATAGCAATTACCAAAGAGTTACAAGACAAAAAAGAATCAATTTCTATATAGATAGATTACTATATGAAGAAGTAGCATCCTAAAGAACACAAATAGGGGCAGGATGGGTAGCGATTGCAAAGTATGAAAAAAGAAAAGAAAAAGACAAAGAGATAGCAAGATTTAGCTATGCACACAAGAAGTAGCCATCATCAACGAGAGCAGAACTTGAGACGATTTGGATAGCATCATTAGTAGCACCAGAAGATGCAAAGATAACAATATACATAGATAGCCTTGCTTCTATACAGGTGCTCAAACACAAAGATGGTATAGAAAAAGAAAGAGAAGCATTCAAGCTCAAGAATGCAAGTCTCATATAGCAAACTCAAAAAATATAGAAGATGAAGAATTTCAAAGTATAGTTGAAAAAAGTTAAAGAACATAGCAGAAATGTTTTTAATGAAATTGCAGATAAGCTAGCAAAAAAAGAAGCAAAAGAAAAGAGAATAGTGATAGCAAAGTAGCTATGGTCAAAAAGGTCACATGTACTAGCTAAGTGAAGAGATATCACGATAGATAGTCTAATGAGAGAAGTTATAAACAAACTAGCCTTAACAAACTTAGATGCAGAATGGGCAAATCTAGATAGAAACATTAGATAGATTAATAGAAATAAAGAGGAAGAATTTGACTGGAGAAAACATGAAGATAAGTAAATGAGAACAAGGGTAAAAATTATACAAGTGAGAAAAAACAAAAAGTGGATATTTCAAGTCAAGTGCCTAGATAAAATACTGCCAATCTTGACAAAGCTAAATTTAAAAGGACCAGAGATATATAGAACAAACACTTGTATAGTATATAAAAAAGAAGCAGAGAATTTAGATCATCTTGTCAAGTGCAGAGAGTATCAAAATATATAGAATATCATTAAGGATGAAGCTAGCAACGAAGGTCTTAAAGCACTCCAAAAAGAAAACATAGAAAGAGATCTCAATGATAAAGAAGCAGTCAAAAAACTTTTTTTTAAAAAAATGCAGGAAGAAAGAATAGAAATGAGAAGGTATCTAGTAAGAGGCCTTATAACCAAAGAAAGAAAAATAGAAATCGAGAAAAAAATAGAGGACAGAAATACAAGAAGAAAGGTGTTAGATACGATTAAAAAGAAGTTCAATAAAAGATTTCAGACCTGTATATAGAACTTTAAATACGAACTAGTAAACGATTGGGAAAAGAGAAGCAAAATCACTACTAAAATCAAAAGAAAAGAAGAAAAAACAAGAAAAAAGAGACCAAGACAAAAACCAGAAAATAAAGAAAACAGGATTGTAGAGAAAGAAAATCAGAGAAAATTTCTTAAAGAAAAAGAAAAACGAGTTCTAAATATGGTAAAAGAAAATAATCAAAACCTAATTAGCTATTATATCAAACCAAACTGGTCTTTATGGACCAATATTACAAAGAAAAAATAGTGATTTTTGACAAGGTTAGCAGCTTCTAGCTAAAAATCGAAGAGAACAAATTCTCAGTAATTTGAGAATCTAACATGAAGCAAATTTGCTGCTTAGACAGATCATATCTGGGCTTCAATGCTAAGTAAGTCTTTATTAATGCAGGAATATAGTATAGAAAATTTATATTTAGTTTAAATATAAAGTTCTAGTACTTCTGATTTAAATAATAAAGGCAGGATTGCTGAAAAAAAAAAATAATAATAATAATTATATTATATTATAATTATTAACAAAATAGTAAAAGGGTGTGGCGACTTAGTAAAGTGGTTAAGTTGTCGCATCCTGAGTATCAAGGTTTAGAGTTCAATTCCTACTGGTGATGATATTTGAAAACTATATCTTGAATATTCTTCCATAAGAAGAATATACAAACTTAATTGGTGCTGGTTTCTGACTATAATTGTGGTTATATTAACTCGATTTGGAAAACAGATTAGCGCCCGTTATGTAAAGATCCCACAAGGCTTATTCCAATTAGGAAAAGTTACTCGCAAAGTCCCAAATATAGTATCTATATCTGAAAATCAGTACTGCAGAGAGTCTTGATTAGGAATATGAAAGAATGCAAGCTGGTATATATAAACATACCTCTGAATGTTGTAGAATAGTCAGTGCAAACCCACGATAAATCTATATAAGGATTATCCTAGCCATATAGAGTAGAACTATATGTTAGTTTCACAAATATGCAATATGTACAAACACAAACACAAACACAAACACAAACATTAACTAAAACTAGCACGTCTAAAACTTGAGAATAAGATATTAAAAGATCTTTTGAAAAAAGGTCTAGAATGGTCCTCAATACATTAGCTATCCTTTAAAAATTATATAAAACATATCCAAAACAACCTACAGAAGACAAATCAACTCTAAAAATACCTTCTCTTGATACTTCAATCTTCCACATAGATGGTAAATACGAAGCAACATTTACTAAAATTATCTCTACAAAGATTATAGATCAACTAGCAACAGACACAGAAGAACAAATTTGCAAGATCAATACAACCAAAACCAATTCTAGAAGAGGTTTTCTTTTCTACAAATATTTAGCTGACTACCACTATATTGCTATTCAAAATCACAATATTCCAAATAAAACCAAAACTGAGGCTATGGAATTTTTTACGAAATCTCCAATTGAAATAGACTATCTAGCTAAAATCATTACATACTACAACCTTATCAAAGGCCAAAAAACATCTATTAACCAAATCATCAAACATTATAATGCAACCTCTAAACCTGAAGCTGAGAAATTCCTTTTAGAGAAATTCAAAATCAACTTCCAACTAGTTGAACTTGAGGACTCACTCTTCTTTGAGCCATCTTCTTCTTTTTAATAAATATATCTTTTACAATTAACATAGATGCAGCCACCGCTTTACTAAAAGAAACACCCATAGTATTTAATAAAGAAAATGATGTAAGTAGGCGGGTGGTAAAGCTTATTTACCTGAAGGCTTGGGATAATGATGGTCAGACCCAACGTATAGGGCAGGCTACAAGTTCTTTAGAAACTGTGAAAACTGGGTATATGGCAAGCGACTATGTAAAAGATACTAACCTGACAAGTTTGCAACCAACATCTTTAGAACTCTGCAACTTGTCCACATGTTACAACAAATTTTTACAATTTCATAAACTACCAATAATAACAACCAAAACTACAATTGCATCATTTATCCAATACCTGCAACAAAATATATCAACAAACTTTAAACCTGACTTAATATTTTCTATACATAACTTACATCATGAAGCACATATATATCTACCTAATGAATCAAGTATACTTCAAAACCACACTCAACTAACTATAAAGACAATCAAGAAATTTTTACAAACCCCACTTAAATCATATACTACTATATATTCTGCTTTTCTAACTTATCTGTTCAATATACCAAACATTGAAAATAATTTATTTCTAGACAATAAAACAGAACCAACTTACTCATCTACTCAAAACACTACTCTCCATCACTATGATAGCCAAACTATATCTACAGAGAACCTACAGAACCCCAACTCCTTTTTATATTTAAAAATTGCTACCCATAATATACAAGGATACAATATGCCAGAGAAATAACTTCTTTGGGAAACCTACTGTCTAAACCACGACTTACATATAGTCAGTCTCACTGAAACAAAAATTTCTAATAATACGAATACAAAATTCTTTAACACAAATTACTACTCCTACTACTGGTCAAACTTACCAGACACCAAAAAAGGCACATATATTATGATTTAAAAACAACTTCAATATCATATTCATAATATTCTTAACCACCCAGAAGATGCAATTGCAATAGATCTATTTTTTAAAAATGATTACAAATTTAGAATTATCTCTGTTTACCTCTCCTCAACCAATACAACAGATCATAGACTAATACAAAATAAAGTAATAATATGGATACAACAAGCTATAACACTAAACCTATATCTAATAATCCTTGATGACTTTAATGCAAACACTGACACAACCATATCATTAGCTACCAAATTTCAATTACTTAACTACCTATATAGCACTAATATGTATGACTTAGCTAATCATACAAACAATTTACAGTATACTTGGCAAAGTACCCGATACCAAACTAGAATTGATTACATATGGGCTAGTGATATACTAATACCATATCTACACAAATTTGAAATAGACAATTCATCATCTTCTACAAACAGTGATCATTAAATCCTAATTTCAACCTGGTTATTTCCATTTGCACTTTCTAGAATCAACCAAAAATTCAAATGTAAAAGAAAAGTATTCAACTACAAATCAATGTTCAAAGAAAATTGGGAATCTTTTACAAATCAAATCAATTCAAATATGAATATACATCAAGTTTCTACCAATATTAATACAACAGAATCTCTCGAAAAAACATGGCACAAGATACAAACCTGCATTATTAATGCAGCATACCAACATATTTCCAACAGGAAAATTATAACAAAAAACTTTTTCCATACTTTTACCTCCAAAGTAACACAACTTCATAAAGATCTCAAAACAATTAGACATATAATTCATCAGGTTCAAAAACATTTTACATATAACATTATATTGTCTAACAATATATTAGATCTAATTAACAATCTCAACATTAAACACAACTTCACCATTAATACTCCACCACACCTTCAATCAGATCTAGCCCTATGGGTACGAGAAACCAAAGAATATTGGAAAATACTATACAATACAAGAAATCTTGAAAATGTATAACACCTTAGACAGCATATTAATCTAGCTACAAACAAAAGATGTGAACAATTACTTACCAATCCAACAAAAATGATAAACAGTATACTAAACCAACATAAAGATACTGTGTATTTCAAAAATATCAAAACTGACACAGATATTATCAATGATCCAGACATAATTAAACAACATATATATAATTACTACGATGAATGAACAGCACACCACTCATACAATAATACAATTTTTGACTGAGATTAGAAAACTGAAAATCAACCCAAATCAGAAATAAAAACAGAATAGTATAACTCTGTACTTAGAGAAATTAGCATAGAAGAGATTATACAAACAATTCAATAGCTACCTAACAACAAAGCATGTAGCCTATCAGGAATTAGCTACGAAATGCTCAAACATATTAGACCCAATATGTTACAAGCCATCACATCACTCCTTAATAGATATATCAATACTCAAGATATTCCCAAATAATGGAAAGACAGCAGAATTTATCCTATCTTCAAAAAACCTCAATTTGATAGAAATCTCAACAACACCAGACCAATCAGTCTAATTGAATATATTAAAAAACTCTATACTAAAATCCTTACAAATCGATTAACTAAAACTTTCACAACATATATTATACTCAACCCACACAATTACATTGCACTTCCAGGCAACTCAACAAACAACCCAATACATATACTCAACAATTTTATAGAAGATACTACTTGTAACAAAAAACAAATATGGATACTCTCTCAAGACATGAGTAAAGCATATGACTCTGTCAATATATACCTTCTTATCAAAGCTCTACAAAGACTTAACATACCTCCACAACTTACAAACATTATACAAAACCTTCTACACAACCAATATAATCAAGTTATTACCAACTTTGGACTCACAATACCATATCTAGTAAAGGATGGTATTGATCAGGGAGAAACCATAATACCCTTACTTTGGCGAATCTACTATGATCCATTAATTAACCACATATACCACAAATACAAACGATATACATCTTTAGTTCAATGGCTTATACAACTCAACCCTACAAAATACCAAAACAAATCCACTTCAACATCAATTTTAGCCTATATAGATGACACACTATAGCTTAGCTCATCTATAAGCCAACTTCAACAAATAATTCATATAGCTGCATCCTTTTATATAATGACTCATATTAAAGTAAACCCACAAAAATCTACTCTTATCTCAAACACTAACTCAACACCTCAAATCGACTTTATGAACTCCACTATTACTATACAACCCATACATACTCTTTTAAATTTTTAGGTTGCTGGTTCACAGCTACCCTCAAATACAATAAACAAATTAAACTTATCAAACAAGAGATATCAGAACTCAATGATATACTTAAAACCAAAAATATAACAGACAAACAAGCTACCTATATAATCAACAACGTAATTATCCCAATTATAGAATACCGTATTCACAATATAGTAATTCCAAGAACTATTTGCAACTTAATACTATCTTCTTACCTTACTACAGCTAAACATAAAGCCAAATTACCTATTACAACACCTAATAGCATTATGCTCAATCACAATATTTACAGAATTAAAAATATCTGAGATATTTAGCTACAACACCATATCTCTAACTTCTTACTTAGAATCAATGACCCAAATCTCACAGGCATTAGTATACATATAAGGCTTCAACAACTACAAAATAATTTATAGTCAACTACGAATATTCTTCAATATCTACAACCTTTAATTGATAGACCAAATAAGAATACTACTACATTTAAAATTATACAATTACTTAACCAACTCCAACTTAGTATAAATACCTATTCTAACTTTATACAAATTCACACACTTCAGTATCCCTATACAACTATTGAAAAAATACTCAACACACATAAACTATACTTATCCTTTAAAAAACAACTACGTACAAAAAATATCATATATCTCAAACAACTCATATCATATGACAATACATTTCTACTTGACTGGTCACACATCTTACCATGACTGCAAATATTTCTACAGGTCGCAAACCACTATGGTTTACAATACTAGAAAATAAAATCATTACAGATCAACAAACTAGATCAATTAATACTCAACTACAACTACCAAACACTAATACTCTATCTTTCAATACTGGTCATTACAAGACTAAACCTAAACCTTGGTTAATCTCATATAACAACAACAACATAATCTTAGAGAAAGCTAGAAGATTTAACCACCATGATGACTCAATATCAATTACACATTGGCAAATTGATTTTGACTATTTTCACACCAATCTTTATCTACCACCTATATATACCTGCAAACTATATACAGGGTATTTACTAAACTCCAACCGAATTAAAAATACATATATATTAAACATTTCAGCCAATTTATCTAACAAACTTCTATGCAGAAAAACAAATAATAATACTTCTAACAAACTCAACTTATACGCAAACCTACTGAACTCAGTATACTCAATCGCACTATATAATCTAACTACAATATCAAGACTACCAACTGTTACAATCTATAACAATACAGTATTTGAAATTTTTAAGAACAATCAACCTTCACAAACTCTGCAATGAATAGCAATAAACAACACAACACACACACAACTAACATTCTACACAAATAGATCAGTTAGTGATATCACTACTGAGCGATATAGAATGGGTATAGGCTAGGTTCAAATAGCTAACAACATTGTACTTCACGACTACTCTGCTGCAATTCAATTCTGGCCTTCCTCTTACAAAGCTGAACTACTTGCAATCCTTTTTGCAATATGTACATATCCACGAAACAGTAACATTACTATCTATACTGACTCACAATCTATAATATCTAAGTTTAACAAACTTGCTCAATAACCACCTGGACCAAATAAACAATACTCATATAACTACTGGCCAATTTGGCATATATTACTAAATCTTATCAAATCCTACAGGCTAAAAATTCAGCTCCAAAAAATCACAGCACACAGCAATAATACATTTAATGACTTAGCTAATAGCCTAGCCAAAAATCGAAGCACACAACTGATCTTGAATTCTTATACAACAATATTTACAACCCATCTTATTTTTTACAATATTCAACTTATATATTTGAGCAACCAACTTGTAGATCTATCAAAAATATCTGCAATAGTCACATAATAGCATTATAGTCTTCCCAACACTGAATAGAAAATATTATATCTCTTGCAACACAAATTGATTGGAACGCTACTTGGCTTTACTTAAATAATAATCACAAAAAATCATCTTTCTATACCAACTTTAAACTCTGTCAAGAAAAAACTTTTAAAATCAAACTCATGTTTAACATACTACCCACACTAGCAAACTTATACACTCTATACCTCCAACACTTTTCTAACATTAACTATATCTCATGTAACTCTCACAAAGATCAAATGCATTGGCTTATGTGTCCAATCTAAATACAATTATTACTAACACAATATAACAATTTTTGCAAGCCTCTAGGCTTGATATAACAAACACACAACTTCAAGAGTTACAGAATAAACTTATTCACCATCCAAGTTTATCACTTAACCACTATACCAGAATCAATACAAATACATTCACAACTTTACAAGGATTCATACCTACTATACTTATACAAACTATTAGAGAGTACACAAATTCCAACAAAACAGCAACAAATATTACTATTCAACTACTCTTACAATTATCTCAGAATATATATAATCTAACCTGAAAAC
>CAJVQC010001312.1:0-10419 GCA_910592285.1 Racocetra persica
TATATAAGCATTTGATTGTTATTTATAATAAAAGAAATAGTTTAAATTATCGATTCAAATTTTGTATCAGTTCGAAAATAGTTATTGATATATCTTCCAAGAGTATGAAACAAGTAAAACAATCACTTTTTACTAAAGAATAGCTTTAATAGTAAAAATCCAATTTTTTGCAAACCAGTTTTTGAGACAATTCCGATTTTATCATTTTTTCCCAAGAGATTTTTTTTTTTTGTTGGAATGTGAGAGGTGATTTTGTAAATTTTTGAATTATTGGTAATTTTTTGAACAAATTTGGTAGTTTTGTTTTACATTATTATTTGATTCTATATATTATCTTTTTTTATAACATGTATTGATAGATTTCAAAGTTAAGAAAAAAGTAGCACATTTTAAAATAAATGGAAGTTTGGAAATTTTGTTTGCATTTCAAAATCTTAAAATCGGAAAATGAAATAGAAGTGTTTAGAAACTCCTATTTAACGGAATAATAACAAAAATTATTATTTCAAATTTATCAGAAAATGAAATAAAGTTGATACATCGCTTATTTGAAAAATAAATACAAATATGTTGATTTAGCAAGCTATTTGGGATTTTAATACGAATTAAAATACATGAATCTAAACATCTTATTAGATTGCATGGATATGAGAACGTGCCAAAAGTTAGTATAGATTCTAGTTTTAGCACATTGGGATACCCAATGCTAATATATTGTTATTTTTTGTTGTGTTGTGTCGTAATCATGTTTATTTAAATTAAAACCCAGTTAGCTAATGACGCATGATCATGAATTGCTGGATAATACTAATATTGAGTTATGTATTGATAAATATCACAAAATTTGTTCTGTCAGAGCAAATAGTACATGTCAACCAATCATTTGCTTCGACAAAACGAATTCATGATATTAGGGGGTTTCAAGTTAACAAATGAGTGGCGCATTTTGAAATTAAATGAATTTCAACATTTTTAAAATCGGAGAATGAAATGGGAATGTCTGGAGATCCCCATTTAATGAAATAAATAGACATTTCAAATTTATCGGAAAATAAATCTGTAACCAATTTCAATTAAAATTAGATTTCCGTATTTTAACTTTGAAACCCCTAATGTATTTAATTATTAATTCTTTAATAATACATATATATTGGTTTAATATTCTTTTTCTATTTAGTACATTATTGTGAGTGTTTATTTCCCTATAATCACCTTAGACAAACACTATAATAACAATTTCTAATTGTTTTTAGTATCTTTGATGCAAATATTATCATTAGAAATATCATTTATATTTGCAGTTATGCTTTCATGTGAATGTTGATTAATATAGCTAATAAATTTGGATGTATGAATCGTACTATCCTCAATATTATCAGAGCCGTTGTTTCTGATCTCCATTTCTTTATCAGATTTTAAAAATTCAGTTAAAATTTCAGGACTATTTTTCCATTTTAAAATAGTCTCGTGAATTTCTATAGCTGACGGTCGTTTTTCTGGATCTTTATCCCAACATCTCTTCAAAAGATTTACGAAGCATGATGTTGTGCCTTTAATAATAGTTGGCCTTAAACCCTCTCGAATTTCTAAATCATCATCTCTATAGTCGGAAAAAACAACGTTTCCTGAAGAAATCTCCCACATGATCATAAATATCTGATGCTTTAGTAAATGGTTTTCTTTGCAATACTTCCGAAGCTATATACGGTAAAGCACCATAAATTCCCCCTGATTCTTTGTCTAATGCTTTATTAACTGATGTTGCAAATCCTAAATCTCCTATATAAGCATTACCGTATAGTTCCGAAAATAAGCACCCCCTGAAAATAAGCACCCCTGGCCCGCACTAAACCAATTTTGGCCTGCATTATGATGATCTTGGCCAGCATTAGATGCAAAAAAGGGGTGCTTATTTTCGGAACTATACGGTATATAAATTATTTTGAAATATATTGCCGCTATGTAAATCACAATGAATAATATTATTCGAATGTATTATATGAAGATCGGATGCAATATAAGATAGCAATTCTAGTTTTTTCTCCCATTTCATTTGTGCAATTTCGTGAAGATTCTTACCTGTGCCTTCATCTTTTGATATTCCATGGCATTGCAAAAATGTGGGATTTTTAGATCCAATATTTGAATATGCGATTAACTTTAAAATATATTTGTTAATGAATAAATGAGAATATTACAAAAATTATAAAACTTTATTAATTATTTACCTCCTTTATGAGTTCCTCATAGCTATTTCTCGATCCATGAAATAATTTCAGTGCAACAATTTGATTTAAAGTATTAACTGTGGTTATGCGTTTCCATATAGCAGAATACACAGTTGCAAATCCGCCTTTTCCAATTTTCCCAAGGAATTCTAATTCATTAAATGGGATCCATGATATTGATAAATTATTATTTGATAATAATTTTTTTAGAGAATAATCAAGATTTTTAGAATCAACCACTTCTTGAAAATCCTTTTGAAAATTATTACTTTTCGCTTTTTGTAGCCATTCAATCGCTTTTTTCTGATTAGGCAATGTTCCATAACCATTTCGATAACATAATCCAACATTATATGAGTGCTGCATAGGGAAAACCTGTAAGTAAAATTTAATTCGTTAAAATATTATACGAATTTGACCAATCAAATTTCAAGATCAGGCTGATTTTGAAATTCGATTGGTCAAATTCGTATAATATTTTAACGAATTAAATTTTACTTACAGGTTTTCTCTGTGCAGCACTCATATTGTCCACTGTAATAACCATTTTTTGCAGATCTTAAATACCACTCAAATGCCTTTGTTTCATCCTTAGCTGTGCCTACGCATTCCTGATAACACAACGCAAGATCATATTGTGCAATGGAATTACCACCTTCAGCAGATTTCAAACACTACTCAAATGCCTTTTTTTCATCCTTGGCTGTGCCTATGCCATTTTTGTAGCAAAATCTAGCATTAGGTTGTCCACGTGAATTGCCACCTTCAGCAGATTTCAAATACCATTCAAATGCCTTTTTTCATCCTTGGTTGTGCCTATACCTTCTTGGTAGCAGATTCCAAGGTTATATTGTCCATTCGAATTGCCACCTTCAGCAGATTTCAAATACCACTCAAATGCCTTTTTTCATCCTTAGCTGTGCCTATACCATTTTTGTAGCAGAATCTAGCATTAAATTGTTCTAACGAATTGCCATCTTTAGCAGATTTCAAATACCACTCAAATGTCTTTTTTATCCTTGGCTGTAACTATGCCATTTTGGTAGCATGATCCAAGGTTAAGTTGTCCACGCGAATTGCCACCTTCAACAGATTTCAAATGCCACTCAAATGCCTTTTTTCATCTTTGGCTGTGCCTATGCCATTTTGGTAGCAGAATCCAAGATTATTTTGTCCATTCGAATTGCCACTTTCAGCAGATTTCAAATACTACTCAAATGCCTTTTTTTCATTCTTGGCTGTACCTATGCCATTTTGGTAGCAGATTCCAAGATTATTTTGTCCATTCGAATTGCCACCTTCAGCAGATTTCGAATATAACTCAAATGCCTTTTTTTCATCCTTGGCTATGCCTATGCTATTGTTGTAGCATAATCTAGCATTAAATTGTCCTATCGAATTGCCACCTTCAGCAGATTTCAAATATAATTCAAATTTAGCCTTTTTATTCAAAAAGTCCAAATAATTGATCATATATTTTATCATAATTAAAGTTTAGAAAGATTTATAATTCGTATTGCACTCTCATCCTACTGTATATATATATACATACGTACGTACATACATTGAAAAAGGAAAAATGACATCAAGATTAGTTATTGAGTTACACAACAATAACTATTGCTTTAAATAAATCCTAATATTGGAAGGCTTCGATCGAGCATGGAAGATTTGGACGGAGAATTAGTGTTCTAAGTCTACTGCAGCAGAGGCGAGTCTTTTAGTATTCTTGGTCTTATTAGTTGAATTCTAATATGTTTTTTGAAACTTTTCCATATTTTCATTCACTAATACAATGCTATATATTCCTCAAATCAGTTAATTACTAACTCAAACTTGAATTTTGATTCATGATTATCATGTGATTCTAGCAAAATTACTATATTTATCACCTAAACTACATCTAAACAGCAATATATTTTTCTAATCACTTTTGATATTTTAAAAAAAATTATACACCTTCATAGTTTCGATAGTAGCAAACCATTAAAATTAGCCAAGTAAATTATAAAATGATTTAAAAAAGTTTTTGTAGCTATATAAATATATACAGTAATTTTTTACAAATTTGTCAAAATTTATATAGTAAAAAAATTTATAAATTATTAGCATATGATAAAACTTTAATGTTTACGAAATTTTTAGATAAATCAAGTGGCATGTTTTATTGATTCAATTTTTCATATTGATCGTAACTTTGTATTTTAAGCATAGCTTTACAAAGTTGTCAATTTTCAAGAAATAATTAAACAGTACGTATAATAGTGGTATAATCCAGAGAAAATTTGAACCGATTCATATGACTTTGGGTACAGATTACGCGAATGATATAGCATTTATTACATAAAAATCAAGGTACTGTGCATTTTTCTTTTTTTTAATTTACTCAAGTACCTGTTGAGATATTCGAGTCGGTTAAAACCCATGAAGCAGGTCATACATCGATACAGATGAGAACCTCTTTGGAATATTTTTTTGTTTGAAATTAGGGTTTCGTTGATTTGATTTTCATTAAGTGTAATTGTCGAAGGGACATGGGTGAGACTTGACATGTTTAAACGTAAACACGTTATATTTCGTTTCTTTGAAGTTCATAGAGGCCCACATCGTCTTAATGATTATATAAAAAATGAATGTTGCATGTAGTTTATTTATATTATGGATTTTTTGGTAACTTATATCCTAATCCATGAACTAGAACTTGCAGCCTTTTAGTTCTACTATCATTACTTACTTTTTGCTCTTGCAGAGTTCACTCAAACTCTGGTACTCTTCTTCAAGTCTACCAGTATCTTTCTTTTCAGTATTCTCTAGCCAGTCTCTTCAGATTTTTAATCCAGATGGCCCAGAAGAGACACCAGTTCTCTAGTATCTGCATGCAGATTTTTTTCCTCTGGTTGATACTAATGGTCTAGTTGGTGAGGTACCCTTGTTAAATACCTAGTTCTTGTCCAGTTATACTAGCCTCAGGTGTATTCTATCCTAGTAGTACTATTGAAGGCTTGTGCTACTTCTCTTCTCAGAACTTTTTAAGTAGGTATTCATCTTTTGATTCTTTGGTTTTATACAGTTTCTCAAAACTTATTATAAGTTTGCACTAATTAATATTAGCTTGCATATCTTCATATAACTTATATATTGTATAAATGTTTAATATTTCTTTCAGGTATTAGATAATACTTGATACAACTTTAGTAACAAATCAATAATTCAACTAATCAACAAGAGATAGTAATTGTAATATATATTAGAATATTTGAATTTTATTACTAGTAAAAATTGAACCCTAGAAATGCTACTTGAAAGTGCAACAACTTTATCACTTTACTAAGTCATTATACTCTTATTAGTCTATGATATTAGACAGATATTAGATAGATATTATATTGATTTTATTAATTAGTTAATTATTTTATATCTGATTTTATAATCTTTATTATTATACATATTGTTTTTATATCATTCTATTATATTAAAAAATTTTAATTTGTAATATTAGTTTAAATCAAGTTTAAAAAAATAAATTTATAAAATTAAAATAATATTTTCTTTAAATATAGTAAATTATTATTATATCAGTATATATTATATATTGGCCTATATTTTAAACTAGAAATAATAACTAATAAAATTATATAAATATTTTAAAAAATATATAATATTATATATATTATTATAAATAAATAATATAGGGGCTTTGTAGTAGAAAAGGCCTAAATGCTATATATAATATATAGAGTATTTAGGCCTTTTCTACTGCAAAGACCCTATATATTAGCTATAATTTGATTTATAAATAAAAATTTATTATTTAGTATATTATCTTCTAATAATATATGTAATTAAGTAATTTTGAAAAACTAACTATAAGATACTAAAAGTAAAAGTATTAAGCAGTTTTAAAGAGAAGTATTAGGGTTTAAGTAAATTTTATAAGAACAAAAGTAAATAATAGTAGTATAGATAAAAAACTAACTACAAATACTTGTTTTCAGACTTGATATAAGTTACTGAAGTCTAAATTAGTCAGATTGTGAGTATAAAAAGCTTTAGTAAGCTTATTCTCAAGGATAAAAAATCTTCTATAAGGTTAAATTTGCTTTGAAATTCTAAATTACTGTTTGCTACTGCTTACAGTATCTGAAGTTTTATTCAAGAACATCATTTTTAAAATTGAATAGTACCAGGTATTATTCATGAATCCAGTAATCTTATTGGTGGAGGAGGGGTACTTTATGTGGTAGGATACTATTTTTAGAGGATACTGTAAGTAGTGACAAACAGTAAATATTTAAAATAAAAGAATACTAGTATTTTTGTTTGGTTATTAAGGTAATTCACATAGATACAAAAGGTTTAAATAGATAATCTTCTAGTTAGATTATAGATATAATATTTATTATAGAATTTAATTATAAGCAGACTATTTAAATAAGCAATCAAAGTTATATATATAGCTAATATATAAAATAGTAAATGCTATAACATACTATAAAATTTAGAATATTGTTAAATATCGCAGGTTGCTATATCGCAGGTTGCTATATCGCAGGTTAATATGATTGACTAATTAGATCACAGGATCTTGTGTAACAAAAATGAATGAAAATAAGAAAAAAGTCAAAGTTTAAATATCTCGAAATTTCATTATGTAAACTAGTATTGGGTTTCTACTTAAAAGTTTTCAACACTTAATTTTACATATATTTATACCTTCTAATACTAGCTCAAACTCTAACCCTAACTAATAATAATTTAAATTTTTTTTAAATTATATTTTTCTGCGATATCACAACCTGCTAAATTTAACAAATTTCAAAATTTAAATCTATAATTAAATAAAAAGAGATAACTAAAAGATTACCTTAATATTAAAAAAATCTTCCAAACACATTATAGATAATGAAAAATTATTTTTTAAAATTAAACACAAAACTTAATCTATTTATTTAAGAAAACAATAAGATCTAAATATCAAAAAATTTTATATTAAATTTCCTATTCAAATAATTTTAAAAGGATTTTATAATTTATCGCCATGGCGTTGTATCACCACCCCTGATCAACCAATTAGAACGCAGGATCAGGTGTAATGTGAAATCGAAGCAATTATGATTTTTTATCAAAAATCGTCTATAGCACGAAATTTTGCCTATGAAACCATCTCTCGTGCTTTAATAAAAAAAAATTTTCTTGAAATTTTGGATTAGAACCACTTTACTAAAGTGCCCTACCCTAACCGTAACCTAACCCTCACCCTAATCCTAAATTAACGAATTAATTTTATTGTTTTGATTTAATGTTACACCAGATCTTATAGGGTGCAACATATCGCATATGCGAAAAAATAAAAAATTCTTTTAAAAATAAAATTATTAAAATTCAATATAAGGCAAGAGTTAATGATAAAACTGCAAAAATCCAATATATAAAGAGATGTTAAAATATTTACTAGGTATTATATTAGTTGTTTTGTAAATTAAAATTTTTAAAGCCAGAAAAATTCATAAGCTATTTGAAGAAAATGAAGTTAAAATTGATAAAGTTAAGTATACTATTTGCAATGCAAATAATATTTTAAAATTAACTAATTTACAAATTCAAAATATTATAAATCAAGTAACCTCAAAAACCATTTTTCAAAAAAACAATCAAAATCATATGACTGAAACAAAGATAAATACTATATTTATCTACTTTTAGGGATGCAGTTATACAATATAATAAAGAAGAATAATATTATTCAGAATTTTTTTAAGGAAAACTTCGGAATTGCAAATAAAACAATTTAATTGGCCAACCCATTGGTATTATACCTATATCTCTGTGTATAATACTGGTATTATACAATGGGGTAAAATCACCACCCTAAAAAGTTTCATGACCAATCAAATCTCAAAAATCGCTTATAACCCAAAATTTAGTTTATAAAACTGCTTTCTGCGTATTAATTACAAGTTTTCCTTGTAAATTTTGCTATAATAAATGTCAATCTAATGGCAAAATCCTAACTCTAACCTAAAAAAACGAAATTTTACTTTAAACTTCTTTTGGTGGCGATTCTACCCTTGTCGACCTAAAATACGAGCAGGTAAAATTTATCGGCTTAGTCATAGCCGAAAAATTATGCAAATCGAAAATGAGTACCTGGTTGTGCTCCGGATGATAAACTATCGCTATAAAATACTAATAGTAATTATTGATATTTTTTCATATTTCGCTTCATATTTCACATCATATTTCACATCATATTTCACATCATATTTCGCTTCATATTTTACTTCATATTTCGATTCATATTTCGATTCATATTTCGTTTCACATTTCGTTTCACATTTTGTTGCACATTTCGGATCGCCACCAAAAAAGTTTCAAGTAAAATTTCGTTTTTTTTTTAGGTTAGGGCCAGGGTTTTGCCATTAGATTGGTGTCTATAAAGCAGGTTCATAAACTAAATTTTGGGTTATAAGCGATTTTTGACATTTGTTTTGAATTTTCCTGATCGGTTACGTTACACCTAATCTTGAGATTTGATTGGTCATGAAACTTTTTAGGGTGGTGATTTTACCCCGTTGTATTATACTAATCGTATAATACGGAATAGTGTAAACTCGCATCTACTCATTCTGTCCAATTGTCTTACCTCGGAATAGGGATTGGAACCGTCTAAAATTTTTCTTAATCGTTTAATCGTTTAATTTGGCCGGCATTAAAATAATTCCAGCTTATGACCAACATAATTCCGCCCGAAACTATGGAGCAATTTTAACGGTTCCAATCCCTACCTCGGAAGTTGAGATAAGTGAGGATATAAATCTTCACCAGAAACTGTAAATGTATTCGATAAGAATAATGAAAATGATGATAAATTCTCTGATAACAATGATGAAGAATATTGCGGTTTTTCTAATGATGAAGATGAACCAGGTTATTATTATGATTTAAGTAGTGGGAAAAAACTTATAAAAAATTCTGCTTATTTAATTAGCGCATATTAACACGCGATACTGGAATCTCACTAGTAACTGTAAGAGCATAGATTAATAAAGTTAACTTAATAGTTTCTACTAATTAACTAGGCTAATGCGTAGCATTGTGTGTCCGGAGCACATAACGATCATCGTATAACACAAACGCGTAAGCATGCATATTTTTGTTGTACTAAATTACAAATTTGAACACGCGTGCGGACGGACAAAAAATTTCCAAATTACATTTCTGATGCGATCTTCATAATGTTTATGTGACTACATCAAAAAGGTAACTATTTTGGGACCACATGCATCAAAAACGTAATTTTTATATCACCATGCGTAAAAACTAAAAGTCTGTCGCTACGCTCCGGACAATAATCGCAAATTACATTGTAAAAAATCATTTAAAAAATGGCGAGGCCGGCGACCCCCTTCTTTATTTATGACGAAAATTCTGGACTCTCTCTCACAAAAACTTCAGTTGCGCGAGACTGGAAGATGACAGTTCTGCTTTCCGGGTTATATGAGAAAACATTGGCCTGTAGCAGTTCATCGGCTATTTGTTTGTTGTTGACGAGCTCGATGAATATATCAAAATGGATTTTTTCATTTTTCACCAACTCTTGGACGATGACCTTGCCAATGACATGATTTCTTTCGCCCTTCATCATTTGAGCCTGGTGAAAGTTGTGATTGACGGCACCGAGCACAATTTTACGAACCACTAAAAGCAAAATATTAAGTATGATGAGAATGTTCACACAACGTTCATGCAAAATGCCATTATCATTGTCCAGATAGTAAATGCACTCTCACCTTCGAATGTCTTGCCTCTATTTATCATATTCCCATATTCCTTAAGATCACGAATCCGGCCACCTAGGAGTTGGATAAGTTAATTGGAGATCTTTTTCTCAATGCCAAGTTTGCTGTGGAGGTAAGTGAATGCTTCTTTGCTAGTTAAGTCTTCGATAACAATGGGTTGTTTTTCAGCGCGTGACCATGATGATCGTTCTAGAGTAGAGCAAAGAAACATCAGCAAAAAACGAGATACAGACAAATTATATCATGCAATACTCACGCATCATCATGCGTAGCACTGTTCCCTCGCTACTGACAAATACAATGATGCAACTGCTTTGGTCAGCATAGAGTTTTGCGATGTCCTGCAAATCCTTCAACATGTTCACATTTTCCTGGCCCAGCTTACTTATGTT
>CAJVQC010001313.1:0-10415 GCA_910592285.1 Racocetra persica
TATGTACAATTAAAGACTGCATTTTAAATTAAAGCTCAGATACGTAACTTTTTTTTAGGGGGATACTAGGTTCGTGATACATGTCGCCGAAATTGGTTTTTAAAAAAATCTATTTCGTCTCCATTAGAACAAGTTGAAATTTTTTATATACTTAAATAAATCTAATTTATATAGATCTATTCCTTATAATTTTGTCTATTTAAAAAAAATTTCGTCTTTTTAGTAAAAGTAGGTTAAAACAATTTCGTCTTCAATTTTTAATTTCGGATCCCAAAACCCAAAATAATTGCGTCGGCATGTATAATCTGGACTAGATTGCCATTTGGAGTATAACATATATACAGAAATATAGATGTTTAAATCGCAAACTTGGATATATATTTAAAAAAAAAAAAGTTTGTATTTAGAAAGTGCGCATTTAGAAAGGTGACTGTATATAAAAAGGCTAACTAAATATGTACGTATATGTTGTAAGTGGGAATGGAACCATAATAGGGTTCGGAATCCACTTAGATTAGGGTTGGGATTTTTAGTATAATTATTCCGTTCTAACCTTAAAAATTCCGAATCAACTTTAAATTCTACGACACATGTATCATACGTTGGGGAATGATTCCGAATAAACATAGGTTGTAATAGAGTTCTAAACTGCACTCGAGTTGTTAAAGAATTCAAATTAAACTTACAATAAAATTAAGTGGATTCTAATTTATCTTATCGCGTAAATTGGTTTGGAATTTAAGTCCTTAAGATTTATTCACAATGCAATGGATCAGATTCACAGGGTTTGAGTTGGGTTTGATAAGTCGAATTATAGGGTTTGTTGGTGTTTCAAGATCAATATACGTCGATCTGCTGCTACGTAAGGTATTTAGAAAGCAATTCATCAAATGCATTACGAGATAAAAAAGGAAGTTCGGCCATCGGATAGAAAGAAATAAAATAATATATAATAATGTAAATAAAAGTTTGTTTTGACAATCATATATTATAAAGATAAGATATAAATTACTTTAACAATTGTTACTTCAATCGATTAACACATTTATTACAGTATCGAATCTAAAATCAATTTAAGTTGCTACATATTAATTTAATGATTTATTATATATCGATATATATAGTATATATGTCGTAGGTGGGAATAGAATTTAAGTTGATTGGGATTTTTAGTATAATTATTCCGTTCTAATCTCATATGTATCAAATTTAGAATCAATTTAGATTTTGTATCGACTTGAGTTGCATTTAGAATTCCGTTCAACCTAAGTAAATTCTAAATCTACAACAATTCTACGTACGACATAAGTAAATAAAACAAGTAGTAAACTATATAATTATATAATTTAAAATAATATTATGTATAAATGTTAAGCCAATAACTAATCACAGTAAATTTTCTACGTAGTTTCAGATTTTTAATTTGGCAAAACCACGTAAAAATAAAAACGAAGCAAAAGTAAAGCAGTCACGAAGGTGACAAATATCAATATCAAGTATATATAAATATGTATTAACCTGTTGAAAATCTACATATAAAGATCTTATTTACTATCTGCTATCGCTACGTATACTGTACTAAATTTATTTATTACATAAAATAATACGTAGGTTTAAAGTAATCATATCGCAGATCTTTCAACTAATTATAGTGTTGCCAAATTAAACCTGACAATCAAATACGTATTCGGCTACGTATTAAACACTCGAAACATAACGTATACGTATACGTGATAGACTTGTCATGTAAAAAGATCTACGTTTGTGTCATACCTGAAGTTATACCTTCAAGTGCACTCGACTGAAATTAGCCCTAAATTAGATCATTTTACACGCATTAGCTAGCTAGTAATTTTAGGCAGATGCAACTTCAAAGTATTACAGTATTATTAGAAATTTCTAACAATTTTAAATTTTATTTCGAGTTTACTTTTACAGACCTTTGCAAAGTTACATAGACTTATTAAATAAATAACTTATGCTACGTTATTATACGAGCATAAACAATACTGCATTCAATAATATTGAATGTATTACATCATGAAAATAATGAAGATGTTTAATTAAACGAATCAATTGCAATTCCGATCTCTAAAAATAATAGATTAGCTTAATACTATATAACTTATTTATTAGGTGATTAGATATTTTGCCCGTTAGCCACTAAAAAAATACCACATAAAACGTCACACCACCAAAACACACTACATCGCTACATCATCTTGTTGTCCGACATCAGGTGCGTTCGTCGGAATCAATGAAGCAACAAAGGTCCATAACGCATGCTCAACATCTTGAAGAGTAATTTGCCTCGCATTTTCCTGAGGTGGTTGTGGAACATTATTTGCTCCATTATTATTATCATTATTGTTATTAACGTTATTTTGTTGCTCCCCTGTCGATGAGGATGCAGATGAATTGGCAGCATTGTTATTTGGATCATTAGTTTGCATGGGAGATGGATGTAAATGAGCAGTTGATGAAGACGACGAAGGTGTATTGCGATTATTTGGGTCCGGTTGCGGAATTGGGAGCCCTCCTGGATTTTGTTGTACCGGCATTTGTGGCAGTTGTTGTGCTTTTAATAATTATTCCGTTAAATAAAAAACTTTAATTATTAGCAATTCATTTACTTAGAAATATATTAACAATAAGCCTAGATATATACCTAAAATATCATTTCCTATATTAGGTATAGGTGCTATGATTCTCTGTCTACGTCTCCGCACGATACGTAACCGTCCAGTTTGATGTCTATTTCATATGTAGTAGGTTACATTGACGTTCAAAATTATGATCACTAAGATATCACCAAGATAAAAATGAATTAATACTCACAAAAAAATTACAAATGCCATGAAATACAACAAAATCATCCGTTCTGTGCTGGCATTTTGTGAAAAAATATATACCAGGAAACCAAGCTTTACAATCAACCACAAGGTAGCCGCTCGGCGTTGATTTCTTGCGGCGACGTCTTGTTGAGGCTCTGGAATCTGAGCAACTAAAGGTTGTTGCGCCTGTGCACCAGTTTGTGGTGTAGGCACGTAGGGATATGGATACATATACCGATACGGATAATGTATCGGTGCAATGTAGGGCATTCCACTGAAATAATTTGTTGTTAGTTAAATTTTTAAAATAAAAATAAAAAATAAAATAAAAAATAAAAAGGAACTCTAATTACAAGTAATCTTACTTTATCATAACGTAATAATATTGCAAAGGTAGTCCTATTGGATAGAAATTTTGATTTACGGGAATGTCATTCTGCTGTTGTGGATTAATGGAATACTGCTGTTGTAAGTACGTATGTGCATGTTCTGAAGGTGGAACAAAATATGGCATGTTAAGATTCGGAGGTTGTTGGGCAAATTCAGTTAAGCCTGTAGTACCAAAATTTTGATCTGTTAAAGGTGTAGCTATTCGTGCATTGGTTGTAGATGTCGGGCGAGATACAGGTATCCCGGTGGTTTCAGCGGACGTCTGAAACGAAGGCTTGACAACCAAATGAAAAATTTGGTCTGTTGCCAGCTCACTTCGCAAAACGTTTATGATAGTGTCAGAATCATTTAGCACCCTTCCTCTGTAGATCAACCTTTGGTCTCGAACATTTGGTTTAGTAGGATGAGTCTCGAAGATGGTTCGTTTCAAAGTAAGAACCGACGAGTCAAGACTAGTTAATATGGAAAAGTCATCGGGTAACGAGGTAGTAGGCGAACGAATGAATATTCTAACTTTGCCACATTCACCACTAAAGTTGGAAGAATCACTGCTTGAGGACGTCGCCGGTTCAGACATTGAAAATTGTATACTTTCTAAGGGATAAACTAAAACTACGCTTCTCAAAATTTTCAATCGGAAAATATTTATGTAAGACTAATACATGTCACGTGAGCAACTAGCTATCGTGTACCTTTCTGATTCATCCTTTTTTTTTTTTTTTTAACACTGGTTTAGTTATTATTGGTTGACACGTCAGATTATCAATATATAATATTATACTTTCTATTTAACACACGTGAGTCCTAAATCATTTTATAATCTTACGCCTTTGAGAAACATTGCTTCACGAAAAATTCCCTCAAGTTCAACAGCAGACTTGTAGAAGATAGTATCTGATTTGTTATAAACCTTGGCATTGTTCCAGATTTTTTGCATATCAATTGCAAATTCTAAAAGTGACCGATACCTGTTATTTTCCATACGTTTCAAAACGGTTGAAAGGTCCATAGGATCCTTGATTATATCGTAATAGTCAGGAACATCATCTCCGTTTACAGGTTCATGAAATGGTAATGATGATGGATGGCTTTTTAATCGATTTAGTATTTCTTTCATAACAACATAATGTGACATATGCTTAATGTCTTTCGCCTGTTTTTCCAATTGCGGTGTCCATCCAGATATTCTAATTCCCGGCACCGACATCGGATCTACAGACTTGACACCATTTTTAAAACATTGCAAGCCACGATAAATAATTGGAGGCTTGCACGTTTGAGCTATTTTATTTTTCACCGCTTGCTTTTGCTTTTCCAGGATTTGTCGAATCTGTCTATACTTTATTTTTGGTATTAAAGTACACTAACCAATTTTTTTATGAATTCAAGAAGGATAAGCCATTAATATATTGTTAAATTGCTAAAATAAAATAAAATAATAATAATAAAATAGATTCAATTTAATCACATTATATACCTGCATAAGAGTCGCTCCTGTATAATCTTTCAAGTGTCCACCCCATATGTCTTGATCTAACGTGATTTCGTCAGTAAATCCGTTTTTTCGAAAAAAACCAACAGCAAAATCATCTGCATAGACCATGAATTGTGTAATATTAAATGTATCTTTTATATAGTCCTTAAAGTAATTCATCAATTTTGTGCCATATCCTTTTACTTGTTGATCACTATCCACTGCGAAAAATACAATTTCAATAAATGATTTCTCCAAAAAAGGTCGATAGCAAATTCCTCCCACAACTTTTATAGGATCCCTCACTATCGCCAAACTATAATGATTACGATCATAGACGACCCGAGCAATGTATTGTGCTGGCATATGTGGTAGCGCAGTTGCAAACAATTCTTTTATTCCGGTCAATAATATTAAATTATCACGAGAACCATCGTTGTTGAGAAGACGTAATCTAGTACCATATTGTTGCTCCTCTAAATGAGCAGTGTTTTCATTCCTCATATCCTTGTCCACTGGCTTTTTTCGACTCAATTTTAAGAAATTCCGGAAATTAACTTGCAAAATGATTATCGTATTTTCTTAAATCATGCATATAAGCTCATGGGAAGACATTCCTATGATTGGTTAATTTTCGTAGATCTACCCGTGATTTCCCGTGATAATCAACCAATCACAATACATAATTTTTACGAAGATTTATCATGTTAAAGCGCCAAATTTTGAGATTTATACTCAAATCTGATTGGCTATGTTTTGTATAACAAGATTCTGATTGATTGAAAATCTATAAAAACAAATTTTTTTTATATATCAAAATCGTAGTTTAGACTAAAAGCAACAAATTTGTAAGACAGTTTTTTTTTAAATTCATTTGTTTGTAAGTTATAAGCATTTTTATATTTATATATATTAAGTGGATATTTTTTGCTTGTCTGGTACTGTACTATTAGAAAATGAGAAAAATCTTATTAAAAAAGCTCACAAACTAATAAATATATATAAAAAAAGTTTATTACATATACTTTAGAGCATCAGTAGATATACAAAGTGGAATATATATATTATTGATTAATAATAAACCCAAACTTATTAAAGAATCTACAAGATGTAAATCAAAATTTTAATTTATGTTTGATTAACCCAAATATACTACAGTACAAGAATGATCAAATTTAAATATTAAACCTGATCTTTATCATTAGAGAGCTTGTACCTATTCAACTTAAGATATTAACAATAAAATTTTATTTAAATTTAACATAATAAAGTAGTTTTAAACAAAAACCTTTTTAGTTATCTTTATAGTATAATTATATATAGTTTAATAACAGTAGTATATTTTGTCTTCTAAGTAAAGTAAGCCAAGAGGCAGATTCCTTTTAGATTCTTTTATATAGTAAATATTGATATTTCTTCTTAATATTAAGAATAATTTTTACAAATATTTTTTTTGATAAAATATTATATTTTTAAAAAATACTTTAAAGTATATAAATAAGTTAGAGATATGACAAAGATTTTTTAAAGAGGGAGGGAGGGTAAAAAATTTAAAATTATATATAAAAACCTGATCAAGATATATAGTAAAAGGGGAAGAGGAGGTAGGCTTCTGATAAAAAAAAATCAGGTAATAAATAACACTGCCCTTACCTGGGTAATTGATTTGTATTAACTAATCAAAAGAATAACACATAAGCATCTTTATATTCAAAATCTATTAACTTTTTTTGTTTCTCCAAGTACTTATTAATTTAGATAGTGATATTTTAAAGTTTATACAGTATATCTCTTCTATCTGTAGCTTTTAAATAATTATATACTTACTTATTTTATAGCTACAAATATACTATTTTAAATAGATTATATTGATATATTTTGGCTTCTATCCAGAATACAAACAATATTCTTGTAAAGGGTTCAAGGAATGTTCTGTATATAACATATTTTACACTATTTTTATATACTTATTATAATTACTATTAATCAATAATTCTTTAGTAATTAAAGTCACAGGATTATTAACATTTGCCATTTTAAAATTTACCACAAGATTATTAGATTTTTTTGTTTTACAACTAGTAGCCCTCTATTAACAAACTGTTTTGATTAGAAATGCAATGTTGTGAAAATATTTTGTATATATTTAGTTAAAAATAATATATGTTAAATACTTAAATACTTTTGATTTCATTATAACAACCAATTAGACCAATAATCTAATTTTGAAATTAGCAATTAATCTTCATACAATGTAATCAAATCTCTGATAGTGTTGAAAAAAATTAGTGAAAAATATATGCCTAAGGTATACTGAAATTAACAGGGCTTAGGATCGATTTTTTGATCATATAATAATTTTAAAAAACTTGAAATTTTTGTTTATATTAATTGATAATTCTCCAGTGAACTGATTAATTATTATAGTATAACGCAACACGGTTCTATATATAAATCATATAGATGGAAATGTGAAGATTTTTTAAAGAAATGTGGTGTTTGCACAAGAAAACCTTTTTTCTTACTAAGTAAATCATCTTTGGGCTTCTAACAAAAGTTATAGAGCTTATTAAGACGCATCTAATAGTAGTAAGAACATTAAAATTGGCTTGATGGTTCTTGAGAAATCTTTAAAAACCGTTTTGCTAACATATAAAATTTCTTTAAAGAAAATCGATTTTTTTAAAGAAGATTTTATATAGTTGCCAAAACATTTTTAAAGATTTCTTAAGAACCACCAAGCCAATTTTAATGTTCTTACTACTATTAGATACGTCTTAATAAGCTCTACAACTTTTGTTAGAAGCCCAAAGATGATTTACTTAGTAAGAAAAAAAAGTTTTCCTTGTGCGAATGCCATATTTCTGTTTTAAAAGATTTATATATAGAACTGCATTGTGTTATACTAAGATAATTAATCAGTTCACTGGAGAATTATCAATTAAGATTTTGGTTTGATAGAAGTTTATTTTAGAATTACAAAGGCTATTTTAATAGTAAAATTATACAAAGAAATTTTTTATTTGGAGTACAAAAGATGGTTAATTAGATTAAATTCTAAGATATTTTTAATTTTTTCAAAAAGAGTATTTGTTTTAATTTTTTATATTATACCTGATTGTGACTTTTTATTGGCTAATTTTAGCTTAAAAAATCATGTGATTGAAAAATCAATTCTATGCTTTAGTATTGTTAAAGTATACTTAGAACCAGAAATATAACTCAAGCATATTTCTATAAATATTAATATTTTAAAAATTTAATTATATTATTAATATATGGGGGTGAGTCAATAGAAATCAAGCAAATTATTTTTATTGAATTTTTTTAAAACTTTATACATTAATAATTTAACCAAAACTTGATCAAATTTAATAAAAATTTTTTTAAATAAATTCTATAAGTTTGTAAAATTTATTTAAAAAATTTTTATTAAATTTGATTAAGTTTTTGTTGAGTTATATTGTTTAAAGTTTAAAAAAAATTTATTTAAAAAAAATTTGCTTGATTTCTATTGACTCAACCCCATATATTAATAATATATATATTTTTTTAATTTGGCAATCCTTTCTCTGTTTATTGGAGGTTAAACTATTCAAAAATTTATATAAAATTCTTATAGTTGTGCTAATCTAACTAAACAGATAGCTTATCAAGCTTATACCCAATATAACTTGTCTCAGTAACTTTTGGTCTTTTTTTGAAGTTTTTAATTTGCTAAGAACTTCTTTTCTTTTTAGTTAATAGTTGGCAGCTATGCACCTTGTTAGAACTATCTAATTATATTTAAAACTTCAATATAAAAATATTTTGGCCATAGCCAGTACTGGCAAATAATACTAAATATTGAATTATTACTATTATATTAAGTAAATTCTAATCTAATATCTTTATATACTTTGTTAATTCTATAATTTTCTATATTTTTCTAGATTTTTTATATTATCTTTCTACTTCTTTCTTCTGTTAGTAGTCCAATCTTGTATTTAGATTTTTTTTTTTTTTTTTACTTCAGCAATCCTTCCTTTATTTTATAAATCAGCAGTAAATTACAATTAGATACATTAGTTAGCTAAACCTACATTATCTTGTAAGAATACTATATACCTGTTCAAATAAAGAATCTCTCGATCTGTCTCATTATTGCAGTAAAATTATAGTTATCTATAATTAAGCGCTAGAGTATGACCCAGGAGTGACCCGCCTAAGTACCAATTTTCTTCCATCTAGAGCCTCAACTTACTGAGGCTGTGAACCTGGACTTTAACAAATGGTTTCATTGACCTTGTCAAAATCACCACTCTACAATAGAGTGCTGCCAATTTGATAACGCTTTTTCATAAAGAAGTAAAAAAGAAAAAAAAAAGGTGTAAATGTAAAACAAAAAAGAGGAATAAGTAAAAAAAAGAACATACAAAAAAGATGACCAAATTATAAAAGAGTTAAAAGACTATTCTAAAATCTAAGAGAACTTGTCTACAGATATAAAAATCTGCTAACCAGGTGAAAAACTATCTACATGGTCGTAGAAATCTATATATAGAGCTATTTGACAAAAAACACTAAGATGCACTTTAACCTGTGCTAAGGGATAAAAATTATATGTCTATGACTTCAGACTATTGCATATCTCATAATACTGCTCCAGTTGCTAACTCTCCTATTAAATCCAACTCGGGTTCTGGAACATCCGACTTCAAAGCCTTGACACGTGATCATCGATTTTAGTTTCGGTCTCAAAATTTCCTCTTTATACGTATTTGTTGTTTTTCCTAATTTGTCATATCGCAGCTCAAGACTTTCTGAGAATGAAAGTGGTAAACAATACTGATCCTTTGCCGATCTTTTGGAAGGGGGTAGTCAAATCCTCTACTTTTTGTCGAAAATTATGGAAAAAAAAGAAGATGCCTAAGAAAAAATAGTTTTGCGAGGTTTCAAATTTAGAGAATGCTTTTCTAATCTGTTTGTTTCGTCCTTTAGTCTTTTCTTTTTTCTAAACATAGATTTCTGCGCTATAGTGTTCCTAAAATATCTTTTTGGTTTAGGAGCCGAATACGTAAAGGGAGTCTACCAAGAGAAGAAGCTTGACCCCTTCGAAAACCAATATACAGTCGTCCATACCTTGGTGTATCATGTCTGCAGTCTTCATCAACAATACTCTGTTACTGGAGATAAAAGTTTACTAGGACTTTAGGCTTCAACTCTTCATCTTGCGTTCAGTAAAAATTTGGTTCAAGTGATCATCAGGAAGAGTTTATTTTCTTTTTCTTTTTTTTTACTTTTCTAGTTTTTAAAACAAAACTAGAATTGGGTTTTCATTCATCTTTCTTCTTGTAATAAAGCTTGAATTTATCTTCTCTTTAATAGTCTAGCTTGTTTTTTGCAATCTTGTAATTCTATTTTATTTATTGTTTCTTTTTGTTTTTCTGGTTCTTTTATTTATATATTCCTTTTCCATTTATAGCTTCTTTCTTCTTTGGCTTCTTTGTATTAATCTTCTCTATTAGCTAAGTTTTTTTTTTCCTTTTCTAATTCTTAACTTCTGCTATTTTTTCTGCTATAGTCTTTTGTATAAGTTTTCTTTTGTTTATATCTATATCTATATAGAATTTTGTTTATCTAATCTGATTTGCTGGTAGATTTTTTTTCCAATTCTTGATATTATCTTATATTATTTTTTTATCTGCTTAATATAGTCAGACCTTTCTATAGTTATA
>CAJVQC010001314.1:0-10414 GCA_910592285.1 Racocetra persica
AAAGTTGTTTAGAAAATCAAAAATATATATTTTAAAAATTTTATATAAATCAGATAACTTTTTATTAATTAACTTTTAATTTTTATATTTAATGAATATAAATTTTAAAAAATTTTAAAAAATTTGTTAATATCAACTCTTTCCAATAATCATCTGGTTAACAAATTTAAGAAAACTAAATTATAGAAAAATACTATAGAAAATATTAAAATAAATAATAAACTTGGTTTTATATAAGTAGATGTGTTGTTAACAAAATACTAAGAATATAAAACTAAGATACAGTTTACTTTGAACTGGTTTTGTAGAGATCAAGCTTCTCTTCTAGTAGATTTCTTTATTATATTTGGTATCTAAACCAAAAGAGTATTTTGGAAATATAGAATGACTAGGTTGATACCAGGAGTATTACAAATTTTAGTATATCTATACAACTATAAAATCTACAAAGACAATCATGGAAAAGCTTCATTGGCCTACTACTTTTTTTTTTAAGAAAATTTTATCAAAAAGTGAGCATTTCAGCTTACTTCATTCTAAAGATTAACAAATAATTTTTCAAAACAATTAGTATTGCTTACTTGTTTATATGAGTAAATAAGATTACCAAAACAAGATAATAGCTAGACATCCAGAATAAGCAACTGTGTATAGATTATATAATAATACAAATGAATACATGTCTCAAACTAAAAAAAACTATTAAACAATATTTTGAGACTTTTGTTTGATGCCTTGGGCTACTCTGCCTAGTTTTTTTTAGTTTTCTATTTTTTTTGAATCTAATAGTAGATTTTTTTTCTTGTAGATATATATTAATAGAATAGAGTTAGATATAGAACTTCTTTATCTTGTAATATATACTTTTTTAAGACCTAATACAGGCTTTATAACCATAACTATCAGATTCCTTTTTTTCTTATTTTTCATTTCAGTTTTTATTTTTAATATTAGTTTTTGTTTTTTTTTCTTCTTCTTTTAGTATTAGTATTAGTGTTAGTATTTTTTTTTTGTTTTTTTTTACTTTCCTATAAAAAGATATTATCAGATTGGTGATATCCTATTGTAAGATGATGGTCTGATATGAGTTTTCTGGGGTTGATTTAGATAATTTTGACTTAAATTATCAATATTTCTATAGAAAGATTGGCCTGGTATAGCTAGTCACTTGTAGTACTCTTGAAGTAACTACAGGATATCAGGTCTTGATATTAAGCTTAATATTTGTCATATCTGTAATATAATAATCTTAATAAAGAATTATTGACAAAATAGCCAAAGTGAAAAATTGTTGAATATAATATACAAAATATATTAATAAAAGGTTATCCAATTTAAATAAAACTTTTAAAATATATATATTTTGATCGTTTAAACAACTTTTACTTAATAAAGTGAATTGATTTACTTAATAAAATTTTAATTTACTATAGAGTAACTACTAATAATTATATAAGTAGCTTATTTTTTAATCTAAAATGTTTTTATATTTTTCTTTTTAAAAAAAAATAGCTTATTATTGAAGGTGAATTATTTTTAATAACATATATATAATTTATTAAACACAAATATATTTATAAACTAAACTTGAACTAAACTAAAACTTTGAGTTTAGATTCAGTTCAAGTTCATAAATTTAAAGCTTATTTCAGGTTCAGGTTTAAAGATCTGCAAAATTTAAAGTTTAGTTTAGATTCAATTAAACTTAAAACTAAATCTAAATTAAACTAAATTGAACTTCAAAACACTACTTCTAAATAACTTAGTATTAATATTTACAGAGTTGCATTTTAAGTTTATAAAATTAAATAGGATTAATTGAATAGTATTATTATACTTGCATATCTATAGTGCAGAAAATTTAACTAAATTTGGAATACATTCTGGTCTAGTAAAATCAATCATAAATATTGCAAAGTTAGAAATGATGAAGGTAACAATAAAAGTAAGTTTCACCCAGTTTTTAATTATTATTATAATAAATTTCTTTGTATATTCTGCTGTTGAATTCTTTTATTATATGTTTGTAGTTGTTGTTATAGTCTTAAGGCTAGTTGTCTTGTGAGAGAAGTAGGCTAGAAGTGTAGTAAAAAATCTACTTTATTGTTCTGTAGTATTAGAATTTGTAGCAATAAAGTTTGTATATGATATGGTAAGGACAGAGATCTTGAACTTTTTAATTAAATATTAGTTTGCTTAGTTAAGATATAATTTCTTTAGATTTCTTTTAAAATTTGCAATAGTTGGTTTAGAGATTTGAGTAATATTGTAGTAGACAATAATTCTGGCTAAGATTTGTGGGCCTATAGATATTAAAAAAAATTTGTTGAGTGCTTTCTTAAGGTTAAGGTCTATAATTTAATTATTAGTTGCAGCCATTTTTAAGTATGCTTTAAAATAACTATAGAAAAAAAAAGAAATCTGTTTAAAGCTTTGAGTTTTAAAGTTTGATTTAGAAAGTTTTAACTTTTAGATTCAATAAGTTTTTAGTTAAGTATAATAAATTTTTGTTCTGCTTGGTTAGCAAGTTTATAGAGATTTTTAAAATAAAAGGTAGCAGTACAAGGTTGGTTAGATAAAGAAATAGAGTTATCAATAGTTGGATAAATATATTTAGAAGCAGGTAAGATTTGAAAAGAAAGTTTAAAAAAGTAAGTAGCTAAGTTGCAAAGATTGTATATGGTATAAGAATTGTATATTTGATAGAATCTATATATGTATATATATAGTATAATGCAGTTTTGATAGTAGTATTTGTATAGTTTTTAATAAACAGAATAGTCAAGGAGTAGATTTCTTTAGAAATAAGTTTTTTGTATTCATTGTTTATTATTATTACTATTTGAAATTTGATATAGTTATAAACTTTTTGTTCATTAATAGTATTAAATTGTTTTTTGTAATGTTTGAAAAATTTTTGAAACCACTTATTAAATTTTGTTGAGAATAGAGAAAAAGAAGGAATGCAGTAAGTTGTTAAAAATTTTTGTACAGGTATGTTTATAGAGATATTGATATGAAATTTAGAAGTGTTGTGAATTTGTAATATAGGTGTATTAATATTTGTATTTTAAATTTGATTAATATAGAAAAAAGTTCATAAATAAATTGGTTTAATTGATAATTTTTCAGTGAACTGAAGAATTATCTTAATATAATGTAATGCAGTTCTATATATAAATCTCTTAAAATGTAAATATGGCATTTGCTTAAAGAAACTTTTTTACTAAGTAAATCATCTTTGGGCTTCTAACAAAAGTTGTAGAGCTCATCAGATGTATCTAATAGTAGTAAAAATATTAAAATTGGCTTGGTAGTTCTTAAAAAATCTTTAAAAACATTTTACTGACTATATAAAATCTTTTTTTAAAAAAATCAATTTTCTTTAAAGAAATTTTATATGTTGACAAAATGTTTTTTAAAGATTTCTCAAGAACTACCAAGCCAATTTTAATGTTTTTACTACTATTAGATATATTTTGATAAGCTTTACAACTTTGTTAGAAATTCAAAAGTGATTTACTTAGTAAAAATAAAAGTTCTCTTTAGATAAACACTATATTTCTTTAAAAAATCTTTATATTTCTGTCTATATGATTTACATATAAAACTGTATTGCATTATACTATTATAATTCTTCAGTTCACTAGAGAATCATCAATTAAGTTTTAAATCTTGAAAAAATTTTTGGTGATTAATAGTTTGATATTAATAATAATTTAGAATCATTTCTTGATAGAGTAAAGAGAAATAAAAAGATAAGAGTTAAATATTTTTAGATAGTTGGAGTATTCAAAAAAGCAGTGGTAATTACTAAAAGTAATCTTTTAAAAGTTTTAAAAATAATATCAAAAAGAAATATCTATAGATTCAGTAACTTGAGAGTTTTGTTTCAAATAAAATCTATAATAAATTTAGGTTTTTAAAGAGCTATTGTGTAAATTAAATCAAAATTATTCTTAAGAGCTAGTTTATTATCTGTTTTAGGCTAGACAATTAAATCTGGATAGAAGTCTTTAAAAAAGGCTTTAAAAAGTTTATTGTTTAAATTGTTAACTAGGTATATAGAAAAAGGTCATTTGTTATTAAAACCATGAAGTATTAAAACTAATCAAGAGATTGTTTCAAATTTGTGTTAAAGAAGTTACTGCTAAAAAACTGGTAAGAGGTAAGCTAGTGGTAAGAAAATCAGCATTGAGATATATTTGGTTAAGACATATTGTAAAATAATAGATAAAATCTAATAAGCGAATAATATAATTTTTTCTAACAACTCTTTCCATAAATCACTTACACAAAACAAACTCTAAAAAATCTCAAAACAAAAATAACTATAACTTCTTGAACTATTAAGTAAACTTACTTTGGTGCTCTAAGTAAACTTGCTTTGCTATTTATTTTATATATATCTTAGAAGTTTTAAAACATCAACTTGCAAATTCATTAAATTAATTATAAAAACCTTTTAAAAATAACAAAATTTACAAATTTTAAGTTTTCTTAAAATTATACTAAGTCAACTACTTACACGCCTTAACAAAAACTTATTCAGCTCTTCTATATGAACATTCTGATATATAATATATTACAAATAAACCCAAACTCATCAAACTATAATAAAAACTCTTTTATATCTTCTCTTGCTATTTACTCTAAATTACTCTAAGTAAATCTTAGTTCTTACTTAAGACAAATTTGTTCTACTCATCAAAACGAACATTTTGATATATAATACACTACAAACGGACCAAAACTGACGATTTTATATCAAAAAAACTCTAAACTCCCTTGCCAAAAAATGTACTCTTATTTCTAAAAATTCACTGGCAATTTTTTGAAATCCTATTGGCTTGCCCCAGAAATTTCACTTTTGTGCACCCATTAAAATTTTCTAGAATCCAACAAATTCCAAAAATTCGCTTACTAAACTTGGAAAACTTACTGGATATTTCTGGAAAACTTATTGGTCTTTTTAAAATTTCACTACATATATACTATACTCTTAACAAAAAACTTACAATATCTCTATATTCTTATATCTAAAATTTACTTAACAAAAATCAATTATATCTTTATACCCACTAAGTAAACCTTATTTGACACTCTAAGTAAACTTAGTTCTAAAACTAAAATACACACAATACTTAAATTTTAAATTGGTATCTTCTGAACCCACCAAGAAAACCAACAAAATGTCTTATATCTCTAAAATTCACCTTTAAATATACTTACAAAAACTTTACAATAACTTAAAAACTAACTAAGATAATCTCTCTTAGTGTTCTAAGTAAACTTATTTCTTACATCAAATTATATATATTTTAAAAACTTCAAGCTAAATACTTCAAAACTTACTATCCTATTTAGAAAATTTTATATTATTCACTTATTAAATATTATCTACTTATTTTACAATATATCTCAACCTAATACGTCTCAACGCCAATTTCCCCACCATTAGCTTTCTACTTACTAGTCATCTGGCAGTGACTCTTCTAATAAAAATCTGGACCAACCTCTCAATTGGTTTAAACACTTTCTAGTTCCAACAACAAATGGCATTTTTCCATTTACTTAAACAACAATTCAAACAATAAATTTCTTAAAGTCTTTTCTTAAAGATTTCTATTTAGGTTCAATTATTCAACTAGAAACAGAGAATAAACCAGCTCTTAAGAATAACTTTGACATTCTAATTCATACAATAGCTTTCCAAAAATCTAAATTTATCATAGATCTTATTCGAAATGAAAACTCTCAAGTTATTGAACCTATAGATATCTCTTATAAAATTATTTTCGAAACTCTTAAAAGATCACTTTTTGCAATTACTACTGTCCTTTTTGAACACTCCAACTACCCAAAAATATTTAACTCTTATCTTTTTATTCCTCCTTATTCTATCAAAAAATGATTTCAAATTATTATTAATTTGGCCAGACTCCATCTTTTTTTCACTAACCAATACCAAACTATCAATCATCAAAAATTCTTTCAAGATTTAAAACTTAAATCAATTTATCTATGAACTTTCTTCCATATCAACCAAACCCAAGATATAGATTCAAATACACCTATATTACAAATTCACAACACCCCTAAATTTCATATTAATATCTCTATAAACATATTTGTACAAAAATTTTTATCAACTTACTGTATTACTTTCTTTTCTTTATTCTCAGCAGAATTTAATAAGTAGTTTCAAAAATTCTTCAAACACTACAAAATTCAATTCAACACTATTAACAAACAAAAAGTTTACAACTATATCAAATTCCAAATAGTGATAACAATAAACAACGAATACAGAAAACTTATCCCTAAAGAAATCTCTCCTTTCACCATTTTATTTATTCAAGATTATACAAATACTACTATCAAAACTGTATTACACTATATACATACATGTATAGATTCTACAAAATGCACAATTCTTATACCAAATACTATACACAATCTTCACAACTTAACTACTCACTTCTTTAAACACTCCTTTCAAACTTCACCTGCTTTTAAATATATTTATCCAACTATTGATAGCTCTATCTTTTCATCTAACCATCCTTATACTGCCATATTCTTCAATGCTTTTCTTTTTAAAAATCTTTACGAACTTGCCAACCAAGCAGAACAAAAATTTACCACACTTAACCAAAAACTTATTGAATCCAATAAGACAAAACTTTAGAATTAAATGCTACAACTCAAAGCTCTAAATGGATCTCTTTCTTTTTCTACAGTTACTTTAAAGTATATTTAAAAATAACTGCAACTAATAACCAAATTACTGATCTCAATCTTAAGGAAGCATTTAACAAAATATCTTTAACATCTACAGATCCACAAACCTTAGCCAGAATTATTGTCTACTATGATATCACCCAAATCTCTAAACCAACTATTGCCAACTTTAAAAGAAATCTCAAGAAATCCTACATCGATCAAGCAAATCAATATATAATCAAAAAGTTCAAGATCTTTGTTCCTAATATATCGTATACTAATTTTATAGTCACAAATTCCAATACCCAAAAACAACAACAACAACAACAACAACAACAACAAAAACAGCAACAATTACAACAACCACAACAATTACAACAACCACAACAACATTCTACTACAAAATCTAAACCTTCTAAAATTAATAAACAACAACAACATTGCTTCAATAAATCTACTCCAAAATTTATAATTTCTAATATTGATGAAAGTTTTTTTCTAATTTAAAACTTACCTTATATTTTATACTTTAACACCTTGACTATATACCTATATATTCTATCATTCTTCATACACTTTATAACTTTATATAATAAATATAGCCTAGTACTTTTTATTATATCTTATAACTTTATACTATTAAATACACAAATTTTACAATTTTAGCTTTACCTTTAAATTTATTTAATTAAATACCAAAAAAAAATTTTTTTTAATTAGGATAGTAAGTTTTGAAGTATTTGGTTTAAAATTTTTAGAGTATATAGTAAGTTTGCTTAGAACACTAAAAGAGATTGTCTTAGTTGGTTTTTGAGTTATAGTATAGTTTTTGTTAAGTATATTTAAAAATAGATTTTAATTATATAATATGTTTTGTTGATTTTCTTAATAAGTCCAGAAGATACTAATTTAAAATTTAGGTATTATATATTTTTTAGTTTCAAGATCAAGTTTACTTAGAGTATTAAGTGAGATTTACTTAGTAGAATATAAAGATATATTTAATTTTTGTTAAATAAATTTTAGACATAAAAAAAAAAGTTTGTTGAAAGTTGGTTTATTTTTAAATGAATTTAGAAGATATTAACTTGAAGTTTTAATATAGTATATTTTTGTTTTAGAAATAAGTTTACTTAGAGTACTAAGTAAGGTTTGTATAGTAAAATATAAAGATATTATATATTTTTTGTTAAGAGTATAGTATATATAGTAAAATTTTAAAAAGACCAATAAGTTTTTTTTAAAAATATCCAGTAAGTTTTTCAAGTTTAGTGAGTGAATTTTTGAAATTTATTAGATTCTAGAAAATTTTAATAGATGCACAAAAGTAAAATTTTTGGAAAAAGCCAATAGAATTTTAGAAAATTGTTGATGAATTTTTAAAACTAAATATAAATTTTCTGGTGAAGAAGTTTGAAGTTTTTTAATATAAAACTGTCAATTTTGGTCTGTTTATAACAAATTATATATTAAAATATTCATCTTGATGAGTTAAATAAATTTGTCTTAAGTGAGAACTAAGGTTTACTTAGTATAATTTAGAGTAAATAGCAAGAGAAAAGATAAAAAATTTATATCTATAGTTTCATAAATTTGAGTTTATTTGTAATATATTTTATATCAAAATAATTATATAGAGAAACTGAATAAGTTTTATTAAGAAGTATAAGTAGTTAACTTAATATAATTTTAAGAAAACTTTAAATTTGTAAGTTTTTGTATTTTTAAGAAGTTTTTATAAATAATTCAAAGAGTTTGCAAGTTAATATTTTAAAACTTTTGTAATATATATAAAATAAATAGCAGAGCAAGTTTACTTAGAGCATCAAAGTAGATTTGGTTAGTATTTCAAGAAGTTATAATTATTTTTGTTTTAAAATTTTTTTAAAGTTTGTTTTGTATAATTGATTTACAAAAAAGTAATATCTACTAGAATTAATTAAAAATATATGTTGTGATTTGGCATTAGTTAATAATTTTTTGGTTAACAAGTTAAGATAAAGTATAGATACTATTTTATAAGATATAAGTATAATCAATAGGTAGTAATTATTCATATCTTATTTTTATAACTAGTAATTAAAAGATAATTATATGGGCAACTTTGCTATTTATAATATATTAAAATAATAGATTTATTTGTTTTATTTTTATTTTTACTTTTAGAAAAAAATTTTTCTTACTGGTATTACGTATTATAATTTTTAAAATACCTAATAAAAATTAGCTGAATAATTTTTTAGCTAATCTGATTAAATATTATTTTAGCAAAATAGATTTAATAAAATTACAAAATTGTAGAGTGTGGCAACTTAGTAAAGTAGTAAAGTTGTCATACTTCCAAGCGGTTGAGTATAAGTTAAATTTCTACTGAAAATGAAAATTGAATTTAAGAAAAACAGATTTAGCAACTATCATTGTGGCTAGAAAAACTCAAGACCCTATAACTGTATTTATACTAATTAATAGTTTACCAGAAACTGGAAGATTCTAGGGTATTTGTATAATAAAGAAATTATACAAAAGATTGCAGAAAGCCACAAAGCCAATATAGTGATAGAGTATTCACTTGGAAAGTCCCGAATAGAGAGATAGCACAGATCTTTAATGATACTACCAGAATAGAATACACCTAAAATTAATATAACTGAATGAGAACTGGATATCAGATAAGGGTACCTACCAATCAGGTCACTAGAGTATTAACTGAAAAAAAAAATCTATATGCAGTTACCAAGAGACTAGTATCCCTTCTGGACTATTTGAATTGGTAGTTTGGGGAGATTAACTATTGTAGTACTGAAAAGAGAAGGTACTAGATAAACTTGAAAAGGAGTACTGGAGTTTGGTGAACTCTATAAGGGCAGAAGTAGATTGTGTAGTAGCAATTAGGCTATAGTATAGTTAAAAAGATATGAAAAAATTGTTAAAAACAAAATAGTCAAAAAATATTTCTACTATGGAAACTGGGATGCAAGTAACAGACTTTGGTCTATGTGTATTAACAAAAGACTAGATCTGCCAGATTGTGTATATGAAAGGCTTTAGCAAATTTATCTCAAAGATAAAGAGCTCCCTATAGGGTAAGAGCCTGCTTTAAAGTTCTAAATAGTATCTAAAATAAGAGTACATAGTATTCTTGCTCAGTTAATAAAGTAATCATATAGGTACAGAGAATTTAAATAGATAAATTCTAGTTGGGTTATAGATATGACATCTAGTGTAGAACTTAGTAATAAGTGAACTACTTAAATAGATAATTAAAAGTTTATATATAGCTAGTTATACTCTCCAAATATGTATATAGTATAAAAATCATACCGTAAAAATTATAACTATAATCAAATAAAAGGAACACAACCAAGAGATCACCTTAATATCAAAAAAAAAATTACAAAATTGTATATTGATATATGAATATATATTGTAAATAGATAAATTAATACTAAGATAGCTTAGATTATAAAACTCTTTCATATAGAACTCAATTTCTATAGTAAAACAAAAAATAATACAATAAAACTGACAAGCTATTAAATAAATAATTAACTATATAAAAGAAAAGACTACTAAATATACCAACACACCACCACACTATTCTATTAAGCACTAACATAAAGAAAAAACAAAGTAGCAAAAACCATACTACCGATAACAAAGAAAATACAAGGCCCTTGGGCCCTATAGT
>CAJVQC010001315.1:0-10413 GCA_910592285.1 Racocetra persica
GATTACATTGTAATCGTAAGTTAATATCCTGAATTTGTGAGTTAACATAGAGATATCTAAAGTTGAATTAGTATTCTTAAGATTTTTGATTAGATGTCTGAGTTTTTTAAGAGACATGTAAAGTTGTGTACTATGTGGGGTGTATTTGTGATTATAGCTACGTTTATGGCTAATTTTGTTTGGAATAGTTGATATAGCAGTATTTATAATAGAATGTTTAATTTTATGCCATATAGTATCAATACTTTCAAAGGTTTGTAGTGATAGTGGTACTTGATATTGATTAAGTTTTGTTGTAAAGAGGTCTGAAAACTTGGACCAGTTTTCCAAGGTCATAACTTTGTAATTGAATATATGACCGCTGATACCTATATGCAAACAAGAAGGTTTGCTATAAGCATTAGAGAAAGTCCATGATATATTAAGTATAAGATGATCATTACAAGTACTAGTATTACTAATATCTAGTTTATATGATAAGAGAAACTGAATATTAAACTGATCAGTCCAAATATAGTTGATTCTGCTAGAGTAAGTGTTGTTAGACCATGTATAATGAGTATTGTTGAGATGTGCGCCAATATCATACATGTTGGAGTGGTGTAAAAAGTTTATGAGTCTATATTTTGCTGAAAAACTGAAGTTGGAATTGTGTGTATTAAAGTTTCCAAGAATAATAGGATAGAGATTGTGTTGTAAAGCGAACTAAATCTAGCTAATAACAGTAGTTTGGGTAGTGCCCTTTTAATATATCTGTAGAAGAGAGATAGACTGAGATAATACAAAGCTTAATATTGCTTTTAAAGAATAGATCAATGGCAATAGCGCCACTAGGGTGGGTAAGACAATTGTGAATATGTGGTTAAAAAAAGTTGCATATTATAATAGCAGTACCCTCTGCTGAGCTATCTGAATTTGCTCAGAAATAGGTAAGGAGGTTATTATTATAAAAGGATAAGTTAGATTTTTCTGCTCTTTTAGTGGTTGTATTAAAACCACGAACATTGTGTGTTGCAATATTAAGATATAAATCTCTAATGTAGCTAGACTGTTGGTTAGTAATATAGTTGATAGAAGTATTGTTTGTAGAAACTGAAGATGGAATAGGTGAAAAGATCTTATCACAAGAATTTTGTAAGAATGAAAGCAATTCAGTGGGAAAGGATTCAGAATTATCTGAGTGTGATTTATTATTAAGTATATTATCTAGTCTGTTAATAGGTGTAGGTGGGAATATGTTAGTAATGTTTATAGATTTAAAGAACTTGGTATAGATAGAGGAGCAAATAGGTGTATTCAATTGTGATTTTAGGTTAGAAGGTTGATCTTGGTTGTTAGTTGAGTATTCAGCAATTTGGTGTTCTGGGATAGATGAGGTAGAAGGAATAGATAGTATGGTTGATAGGCTTGGTTTAGATCTCAGTGGGTCATATATTATAGAGAAAATATGATAGTTTAATAAAATGTTATTGTCATCAAGTAAGTATACATATGCTTCAGTCCTGTCATTATTGGCTGTAATTAGGAAATAACATATAAGATGTTTAGTATTATTTTGTGTTAAGTGTTGTCTAAATGAATTGATAGTTTGTGGTTCTCTTAATAGAGGTAATTGGTAGTAGTTAAGATATTTATTGTAGCATATATTCAAATCATAAGAGTCTAGTGATGTTGGTGGTGATTTAGAAAATATTTCTTTTGTAGGGACGCTCACCGTTTTATGCTCGGCTCTCACAACTGTAAAGGATTCCATAGTCTGCCATATATATTTGGTCTAACCGTTATTATACTGGTCCTCTGTGTAAATGGACTTAACCACCTGTCTACTTACATCATTCTTCTCTAAAAATAGCCTATAATATGTGAAGAACATCATAATTTCAGAGGCGGTGGCTGCTTCTATGTGGTCTACAGAAGAAAAAGCTATTGAAAAAGATCATTTGAAGTTCTTTGAGATGATGGTCCAGGTGCTATAGTATTCGAAGTTATCATAGTATTTGGAGTTAGAGTTTCATTAGTATTAGAGTCAGTCATGATAATGTTATCATCAGGGCTGATAACTATATGTATGTGTTGTTGAGCTAAATTATTATCTGATATAGTATTAGAATCTTTAATTGGTGATTCACCACTCAACCAAAGAGAGCTCATAGGGTAATGTGATGCAGTTTACATATAGAAATTAGGGTTTTTGGAATATGAGCTGCTTCTATCTAAAACTTTTTTTCGTAGTAAATTAATCACCTTTGGGCCTCTAATTGAAGTTGTAAAGCTCATCGAGACGAATTTAATAGTGATTAAATCGTCAAAATCGGCTTAGTGGATCATGAGATATCTTCGAAAAACATTTCGCGACTATGTAAAATTCTCTCAACAATAGTATTGCCAAGAGAATTTTACATAGTCGGCAAAACATTTTTCAAAGATATCTCGTGATCCACCAAGCTAATTTTGACGATTCAACCACCATTAGATTCGTCTTGATGAGCTCTATAACTTCAATTAGAGGTCTAAAGGTGATTAACTTAGTACAAAAAATGTTTTAGATAGAAGCAGCTCACATTCCAAAAACTCTAATTTCTATATGTAAACTGCATCATATTACACTATGAGCTCTCTCTGGTTGAGTAGCAAATCACCAATTAAGAATATTTGCATAACTAGTATTTGGGGTGATGTAGTATCATTTGGGTCTAAGGTAAATGGTATTGTTTTAGGTTTTTGAGAGGTTATAATATTCGGTTTAAATAGATTAGCTGCTATTTTAGAAGTTTTGAAGTTGATCTTAAATTTGGTATGTAATATTTTTTCTGCCTCAGGATAAGCTTTTTCATTGTAATGTTTCCTAATATATTGGATAGATATTTTATCTCTCTTCTTTGAAAGGATACAAAAATAGGTAAGGATGTGAGCTAAATAGCCAGTATCTATTGGTTTTGTTGTAACCTGAGAAATGACTTTGTGGACAGGTTGACCTTCAATATCATTATTAGTTGCAGCTGCTTTAAGGTATTCATTGAAGTTACTATAGAAGTAATAGCTTTCTCTAGCAGGATCAGTTTCAATATGGTTTAGTTCCATACATTCGTCTTCTTTTTCTTTAGCAAGTTTGCACATGAATAAAATAGATGTAGATTTTTTGAAAGTTACTATGTGTGCTTTTTCTTTTTCGAAAATAGAAAAATCTAAGATTGGTTGATTTAATCAAGGTTTGGAGATGTAGTTTATGGGTGCTTTATAGTAGTTGAATGATTTTGTAAAGTAAAATTGTGATAAGTTCTTGATGTTGTGTTTCTTGTCTTCAGGGAGTATATTACATTCTTTAGTATTACATGTGTGAATATGGAATAATGCTTGTTTACAAACTTCATCTAGTCACTCTTGAAAAGAGTTGATAGTTGACATTGTAAATGTTTGAGATAGAAGTTTTTTGCAATTTTCAGATAATTTACAGACAATGTCATATTTGATGAAATTATGAACCTTCTTTTCATTGATTTTGTAAAATTGTCATTTGTAGAGATTAAAGAAATTTTTGAAACCAAAAATTGAAGTATTCAGAGTGTTTTTTAAGTGAGGGTGTTTCATAGATAGAAAAAATTCTTTTTTAGAGATGTTAATTAAAATGTTGATGTTAAAGGAATTATTATTTTGAATTTTGATTAAGGGTTGGTTAATAGTATCTATACTATAAAAATAGTAAGTCTGAATTGAATTGGATGGATGTTTAAATCTTCGCAAAATTTTTTGGCATTATTCGGTTTGTATTTCTCATAAAGTATAAGGTGAATACAGGCTAGGTTTAATGCTACTTGGTTACGGTTAGAGGCAGTATATAGAGAAATAGTATTATATGTAGTTAGAATCTTGGAGTAATTAACTTGAGTAAACAAGGTAGTAGTAAATTCTTTGAATAATAATGTTAGTGTTGCGTAAAGAATATCAAATAGGATAGAGATAGCTCTATCAATATCTGAGTTGTTATCATAGATAAAGTCAGTAAGGAATTTAAGGCACAGATCTGCCAATTTATTGAATAGATATTTGTAGCTAAATTTGAATTCAGGATTAGAACTTTCTGCTTTTTTAGTAATCTTTCCTGGATAGACATGATTAGGTGTGGTTTAATAAATTCAAAAAGCTGGTAAGCTAATGGATTGTCAAATTTAGTAAAGAGCTGCATATTTTCTGAAATTGGATATTCTTTAAAGCAGTCTAAGTCATTAGTTGTATCTCTAGTAGGTCTTTGTTTTTCTTTTTGCTGTTATTGTTCATCAGGATTTTTAACTTGATTATTATTATCATTTTGTTGTTGTTGATCATTTGCTTTTTTTTTTCCTTTTTGTTGTTGTTTCTGTAGGTTATTTTCTGGTTGTTCTTGGTATTGTTAATTTTCTTTTGTTGTTTAGGGAATAAAGAAGAAAGATTTCACCTTTTTCTTTATAGATCAGTTTTCGGAATTTGACTAGCGCTATGATGAGTTGTTGTTTGGGAGTAAGAATAACACCACTAGCTGCTTTAATAAAGCAAACCATTATTGTTGATTGAAGTTTAATGGGACTATTGATAAGGGTGTAAGTTTCATATCATTAATATAAGCCATACAAGTTCTGTGAATAAGCTTGTTTTTAAAAATAATTGAAACAACATAGTTAGGAGAATGATTGTTTAGTTCTGTAGCGACACAGAGCAGTGTTTTGTTTTTAAGATAATACAAGTATGGTAATGTTGTGAGTGAGGAATAATTGCAGTTGGAGTTTGGTCTGTTTCAAAGTTAAAGAATAGAATGTAAGAAGTTGCTTGAAGAGAATTGGTCTGTTGGGGTATATTTTGGGCTGAAGGTTCTCTAGGAGAGGATTTTGGAAGTGCTTTATTTTTCTTTAATTGAGAATCAGAGATGCTAAATAGAGAGGTATTGGGTTGTACAGTTGCAGCTTGTTAAGTATGTATAATTCTATAATTGGCAGAAGTAAAACTAGTATAAAATTTTCTGCAATAGTATTTATCGATAGCAGGTTGTAAAGGTATGGGGAAGAAATGTTGTTTCTTGATAGTTTCACAAGATTCAGGTTTAAAGCTTGGTGGGAGAACTCAAAGTGTGCCAATTCTACTTTCTGTAATACCTAATTCATAGTGATCAGAATAGTTCTTATAATAGTAGTCCAAGTTATAAGAATCTGGTTCTTTTGTAGTAAGAGTAGGTATAGTTAAGAGCTTGAAGATTTGGTCGATTCAATAAGAGGTGTGACAAATAAGAGGTGTGACAAATAAAAGATATGTCAAATAAGGGATATGACAGTTACAGGGAGTACAAATAAGATATCACCTGGTGTAATGATCAGTAGATCGACAGGATCGTCAGAATATAAAATTTGTGTAAAGTTAATTAGAACTAAATTAATAAGGGGTTTTTTGTATAAAAATAGATGAAACAGGGTTAAGATTGTTAATTTGATTAATAATATTGATTTGTAATATTGATCTGCAAGTTGGGGCGCCTTAGAGGAGGCAGAACCCCCAAAAAACAGAAAAATTTTTTGTAAAAATTTAGCAAAGTTTTAGTAACAAAGTTTTGTATTATTTAATAATAAAATCTGAAGTATTTGTCCATTTTTAATGTAATATATATCAAATTGAAGCTCTTTTAGAGCTTAATCTTTTTCTATTAAGAGACAATAGAGGTTTACTTAATAAAGTTTTAAGTAAACAGCAAAAGTATCAAAATTTAAATATATAGTTATAACTCAGTAGAGAGGAGCTTTAGAGCTATAAAACTAGGCCACCTATAAGTAAAATTAAGTGTGGAACAACTTTATTTAGGCAGCCAAGGGTGGTTTACTTAATAAAATTTTGAGAAAATAGCAATTGTTTTCAAGAAAAATTTTTCAATATATTTGACATCTAATAAATAATTTGTTGATACAAGTAATGCAATAGGGGTACCAGTGGTATCCCACTTCGCTTGTATAATATATTATAAACAAACTCAAATTTATCAAACTATAACAAAAATTTTTTATCTCTTCTCTTGTTATTTACTCTAATTTTACTAAATAAATCTCAATTTTTAATTAAAACAAGTTTGTTCAACTAATCAAGATAAATATTTTGATATATAATATATTATAAACAGACTAAAATTAATGATTTTATATCAAAAAAACCTTAAACTTCATTACCAAAAACTTATTTTAGTCTAAAAATTTACTGGCAATTTTCTAAAATTCTATTAGCTTGCTCTAAAAATTTTACTTTTTTGTACATATTAAAATTTTTTAAAACCTAACAAATTTCAAAATTTTGCTCATTAAACTTAGAAAATTTACTAAATACTTTTGAAAAACTTATTAGTTTTTTTAAAATTTTACTATATATATACTATAACAAGATTAAAATATATAAAACCTAATTAATTTGAGCCAATTTAATTCTAACCTTAATCTTGACCCTAATAATTTATAAAATTACTTAAATTAGTTTAAAATAGTTAATTTATTTAATAATTATATGCCCACCTATATTAAAGATCAACTATCTTATTTAGTACTTTAAATAAACTTATTTCTAAAACAAAAATATACTTTATATTAAATAAACCAACTTACAACAAACTCTTCCTTCTATACTTAAAATTTATTTAACAAAAATTAACTATATCTTAATACTCTACTAAGTAAACCTTACTTGATATTTTATTAAACTTGATTCTGAAACCAAAATATATATAATATCCAAATTTTAAGTTGATATTTTCAGACCTATTAAAAAAACTAACAAACATCTAAGTTATACAGCTCACCTCAAAAATTTTCTCTGCATGTAATGATTATCCTAATATTTTTTTTAATTTTGATTAACTATACTATGTAAAGATCTTTTTTAAATTTTAAAATTTTTTAAACTTCTAACAATAGTTTTCAATGACTACCAGATCAAATTCATCAATTATTTTTATATTAATTTTATAAACATATAGGATGAAAATAAAAAAAAATTTATTGGGATTGGTCTGATAGTTATTAAAAAATATTTGTATTACAGGTTTTACATACCAATTTTGTATAACCCTATCAAGAACAGATCTACTTTTAAATAGTTACTAATTGATATTTATTATTTGAAGTAAGTATGTTATTGATAAAGTATACAAAATTAGTATGCGAAATCTGTAATTTTTAAAAATATTAAACATCTTAAAAAAATAAGCCTGAAATTGTATTGCTTAAACTTTAAACAAAAATTTTTTAATATCTACTAGACCAACTTTGATGATTTTTTTTTTATTTTATTTCTATAAAGTTATAGAATTAAAATAAAAAAAAATTCATTAAATTCTATTAGTTAGTTGTCAAGATACCTTTATTTAAAATTTAAAAAACTCTGTTGCAGCTTGATATTCTAAACCACAACTCATTCTTAAGCAAAGATTTCTTGACAACTATATAATAAAATTTGATTAAAATTTTTTTTTATTTTAATTCTATTTATTTGTAAAAAAAATTCATAAAGTTTTATTAGGTGGTCATCAAAATATCTTTGCTTAAAGATAAGTCATAGTTTAGAATATCAAGCTGTAGCAAAGTTTTTTTAAATTTTAAATGAAGATATCTTAACAACCATCTAATAGAACTTGATAAACTTTTTTTTATTTTAATTATACTATATAATGAAATTAAAATAAAAAAAAATTTCATCAAATTTGGTCCAGTATATATCAAAAAAATCATGTTTAAAGTTTAAAAATTTTGTAAACATTTTTTATTAAAAACTATAATTTTATATTTAAAATTAAAATTAAGCTTTCTTGATAACTATGAGACAAAATTTGATAAAAATTTTTTTATTTTAATTCTATAATATTGTAGAATTAAAATAAACAAAAATTCATTAGATACTATTAGGTGGTTGTCAAGATATCTTATTTAAAATTTAAAAAAGCTTGCTATAGCTCAATATTTTAAACTATAACTTATCTTTAAACAGATATATCTAGACAGCTATCTGATAGAATTTGATAAAAAATTTTTTATTTTAATCTATAATCAATATAATTAAAATAAAATTTTTATGAATTTCATTAGGTGGTTGTTGAGATATCTTTACTTAAAGATAAGTTTAAATACAAGCTATGGCCAAGCTTGTTTACAAAGATATCATGACAACCACCTAATAGAATTTAATAATTTTTTATCTTAATTCTACAACATTATAGAATTAAATAAAAAATAAATCATCAAATTTGATTCAGTATTTATTAAGAAATTGTTGTTTAAATTTTTAAAAAAAGAAAAATATAATTTCAGCTTGTTTTTTTAAGATATTAAATATTTTTCAAAAAATTTATGAATATTTCTCAACAACTACCAAACTAGTCTCAATACATTTTTTTATTTTTATTCTATATGTTTATAGGATTAAAATAAAAAAATTTTATCAAATTTGATCTAGTAGTTGTTGATAAACTATTACTAGAAGTTTTAAAAAAATTAAATTTTAAAATTGAGGATCTGTGAAAAATATCTGGATAATCATCACATACTGGAAAAGTTTTTGGAGTTGAGCTGTATAACTTAAAATATCTCACACAATTAAAATTTATTTTTAAATATACTTAGCAAAAACTATACTATAACTCAAAAACTAACTAAGATAATCTCTCTTAGTGCTCTAAGTAAATTTATTCTTTATATCAAATTATATATATTTTAAAAATTTTAAGCTAAATACTTTAAAATTCACTATTTTAGCTAGAAAAAAATTAATATTAATCACCTATGTCTTAACCAAATACATCTCAATATTGATTTTCTCACTATCAGCTTATTATTTATCAGCTTTCTGGTAGTAACTTCTCTAATACAAATTGAAACCAACTCTTTGATTAGTTTTAACACTTTTCAATTTTAATAACAAATGTTTTGTTTCTATTTACTCAAATAACAATCCAAACAATAAACTTCTTAAAGCCTTTCTTAAAAACTTCTATTCTAGTTTAATTATTCAGCCTACAATATTTAATAAACCAGCTCTCAAAAATAATTTTGATCATTTAATTTATACAATGGCTCTTCAAAAATCTAAATTTATTATTGATTTTATTCAAAACCAAAATTCTCAAACTACTTAACCTATAGATATTTCTTTTAATATTATTCTTAAAACTCTTAAAAAATTGCTTTTAGTATTTACTACTGCATTTTTTTTAATACTCTAACTACTTAAAAATAGTTAACTTTTAACTTTTTATTTCTTCTTACTCTATTAAAAAACAATTTCAAATTATTATTAACTTGGCTAGACTTTATCTTTTTTTACTAATTAATGCCAAACTATTAATCATCAAAAATTTTTCTAAGACTTATAACTTAAATCAATTTATTTATATACTTTCTTTTACATTAATCAAATCAAAAATATAAATACAAATATATCTATATTACAAATTCATAACAATCTAAATTTTATATTAATATTTTTATAAATATATCTGAACAAAAATTCTTAACAACTTACTACATTTTTTCTTTTTCTTTATTTTTAACAGAATTTAATAAGTGGTTTTAAAAATTTTTTAAATATTACAAAAACAATTTGACACTATTAATGAACAAAAAGTTTATAACTATTTCAAATTCCAAATAGTAACAACAATAAATAATGAATACAAAAAAACTTATTTCTAAAAAAATCTACATTCTAACTATTTAATCTCTTCAAAACTATAAAATACTGCTATTAAACTGCATTATACTATATATCTACATGTATAGATTTTACTAAATACATGATTCTTATATCAAATACTATATACAATCTTTACAATTTAATTATTTACCTGTTTTCAAATATATTTATCTAACTATTAACAATTTTATCTTTTATTTAATCAACTTCATAATACTATTCTTTCTACTACTTTTTTTTTAAAGATCTTTATGAACTTGCTAATCAAGCAAAACAAAAATTTATTATATTTAACTAAAAACTTATCAAATTTAATAAGTTAAAAGTTTTTAAATCAAATTCTATACCCAAGGCTTAGATATCTTTTTTTCTTTAGTTATTTTAAAGTATATTTAAAAATAGTTTTAAATTATAGATCTTAACCTTAAAGAAGTATTCAACAAATTCTCCTCAATAGCTACAGACCTACAAACCTTAGCCAGAATTATTGTCTACTATGATATTACCCAAAACTCCAAACTAACTATTGCAAATTTTAAAAGAAATTTAAAAAAATCATACTTTAATCACACAAACCAATACTTAATAAATTGGTTTTACTGGCAGACACAAATCACTAACACTTCCTGACAATCACTTATACCAAAATTTCTCTTGAAAACAATTGCTATTTTCTCAAAATTTTATTAAGTAAACCACCCTTGGCTGCCTAAATAAAGTTGTTCCACA
>CAJVQC010001316.1:0-10413 GCA_910592285.1 Racocetra persica
ATAAAATATCACACATTCTAAAGGAATTGGATGATTTGCTCGAATTATAATAGCTTTATTATCATCAGGATCTTTAAGTTTTTTGATAAATTAGTTGAATTATCAACGATTTACGCTCAATAATTCGAAATGTTAATCCGTTTCAATGTTCATTTACCTGTATAACTCACTTTAAGTCCACTTGAATCTATGTCAATAAATGATTTCTTTTCAACCTCCTATGCATTCGGTAATATAATATCATTGTATGGTGTTGGCAATTCTGAATCATCCATTGTGTTAAAATTCCCTTAGTTCTTTTATAATAAATTCTGCAAAAGAACAGCTGATAGAATTAGTGACTTTATACGTACAGTACTAGGTTGCATATATAAATTTATATATGCAACCCATTTCTCAGTTGATTGTCTACATATGCACTGATCCTGAACGATCTTGCGTTCCTGTGATTAGATTTTGATGATTTTGTATTCGTTAGAATCATCTCACTGAGACGATCATTTTGATAGTAAAAGCATCTAAAACGGACCGGTGGATCAAAAGTTATTCGCTGCCAAAGATATTTTACATAGTAATTTAAAAATTACTAGTAAAATAATACAAAAGTTTAATGATCTCGGGGTCCTGTGATCAGATTTTAACGATTTTGGACTTTTTGGGATCGTATCATTGAGACGAACATTTAGACGGTAAACTCATCAAAAAGGGTCAGTAGATAAAAAGTTATTACCAATGTCACAAATTAGCTGATATGTTTCTTTTTAAAACTTTAGATTTAATATAAATATAAATTTTTAGGCCACGCAAAGTTAATTTTTCGCTTTGCATAACATGGAATCAGAAAAATTGGGTCGGTCAATTGGATTTTTTTTAATCTATTGTAAATTAATAGACTCATGCTCATATCTAAAGCTATACAAAGTCAATTTTTCGTTTGCATTGCATGAAATCAGAAAATTGGGTTAGTGCTAAGTTTTTTTTTATCTGACCTGTTAGATAATTCCAGGATAACAAGGTCTCTATTGGGTGATATCGGATAAAAGTGATAGAAAAATTAAATAGCAAAAATAGAATAATTGGTACAATTGAAACTTTAAAAAAAAATTAAAAAATGAAAAAATGGGTAGGAGGGTTATGTAAAGTGAAAAATTAACTTTGCATAGCCTTATACTAGGGGTTTTAAAATTAAAATCCGTATCTTGTTTTATTTTACTGCTTTATAATTCAATATAGTAAAAATGCTATTAAAAAAATCTTACTTATTTTTGAAATAAGTTATTTAATTGTTAATTTTTAAACTCTCTACTTACTGTATATAAGCAGCTGAAAGTTTACAAATTTTCAAATCAAAAATGGAGGGTTGCTTATATTCAGGAATAATTTTATTAGTACCATTGCCAAATTTGTAGTTTCAAAATCTGAGAATTGCTTTATTCAAAGATTGCTTATATTCAGAGATATGGTATTTAATTTAATTTTTTTTTTTTTAAACTAGCCTCTTTGGAGCTAGGTTTTCTATTCAGGGTTGCGGAACAAGGGTTCATTATTTGAGAACCCTTACATCAGATAATACATACTAGCCATACATACACTTTTGGTGTCTATTTTAAGTAGTTTGTTTATTTCTAGGTTCTACACTAGATGTTGTACCTGTAACCCAACTACGGGTGTTAACCATTTAAACCCTCTGTAATGTACTTCCACCTGTATCACTGGGTTATCTCCGATACAGTCGTCAGTCAAGAAGGCCTGGATGCATATCATATCCTTAGGACTAATTTATCCTCAAGACATTATTTGCTAGAGCTTTTCATACTCACAATCTGGCTAACCTAGGCTTCGGTTGATACGCACAGGGCAGTCTGCCACTTGTGGCCAGTTTCTATAGTAATCCAATGGCCCGATCTCTGCTACATAACCTACTTCTGCCCTTATAGAGTTCACCCAAACCCGGTACCCATATTACAGACCTGTCAACAGTGTCTTCAACTTATCTCAAACTACCAATTCAGATAGCCCAAAAGGGCTGTAACCTACCTTTGGTTTTCACGGTTGGGTCCTTTTTCTCCGGTTACTCTCCCAGCGGCCTGGTTGGTGAAGTGCCTTGCCAAACACTTTGGTCCTGTTTAGTTTTTTGCCGGTTCTTTTGATAATGATCCTTTATGTAGTACTGTCAAAGATCTGTACTACTTCTCTATTCAGAACTTGCCAAGTGAGTGCTCTACTGCCATATTGGCCCTGTAGTTTTTTGCAATTTGAAGATCTATCTGTATAACTTATACATTACACAAAGGCCCTGAGATCTCCCAGTTCTGATAAATTGGTACGATCACAGTTACAGGGTTTCGAGTTTTCCCAGCTATGGTGATAGTTACTGAATCCGTTTTTTGAAATTCAATTTTTGTCTTGAGTGATAATTAAACTTGTACTCAACCACTTGGAGATGCGACAACTTCACCACTTCACTAAGTCGCCACACTCATGGTATTTATTTTAATCACAGCTTCTAAGTAATAATTAATTAACCATTTCAATTTGATATATTTTATCAGAATAGTCCTATTCTGCAAATTTTGGATACACAGTTTTTTTGCCAATTATAATTAGTTTTTTTCTTTAATAAATGTTTATGCATACCAAGAGAATTTTTGACAATGATACTACAATTCATAATGACATAGCTAAGGATAGATAAATTGAAGATTTTTTGAATCTACTGCGTAGGCTATGCAGCCTGCACAGTAGGGTTGAGGGTATGGCAAATTTTTGGGGCATGCCCCTGAGGGTATGCTTTTGCAAAAATCATGCCCTTCTATGCCCAGGGCATACCCTCTATAGATATATATATCATATATTATTGTAATTAGCAATAGTAGGCTTTAATTCTAATTGGCCAATTTGATAATTGACCAATTATATAATAGACCTATATCACATGATAGAGGCATGCCTTTTGGTCAAAGAGTATGCCCTAGGCATTCCTCTGGGGCATGCTCCATGTGGCATGTCTCTTAACCCCATGCCCCAACTCTACTGCATAGCCCCGATTCCTCTAGGAGTCTAGAGTTCATGATTATATATATAAAATATATCTACTTTGTATATATAAAGTTAGGTAGGCTTCTATTATTTTTTATTAGTACTTCAAGGTTAGTTTAAACACTAGTTTCAAGTTTTGTATTTTTTTTCACTTGTAGTTTCTTCACATGAATTTTGACTTTTTTTAAAACTTTTAGTGAAGTTTTCACAACATCAACCTGATAAATTTTGATAAAAATTTTTTTATTTGAATTCTACTAGTTTGTAGAATTCAGATAAAAGAAGGTTTTATGGAAATTTATCAAGGAAACTTAGTTCAAAATTTAAAAAATTTAGAAAAACCTTGTTCAAACCTTTAAGCGAAGCTTTCTTGACAACCATCTGATAAATTTTGATGAAAAATTTATTTTTTAAATTCAAGTTTGTAAAATTCAAATAAAAAAATTTTCATCAAAATTAATCAAGTAGTTGCCAGAAAAACTTAATTAGAAGTTTTTAAAAAATTTAGGTAGATTTCTTTATAGACAAATTTTTTTAAATTTTTGGACAAAGTTTTCTCACCAACCATCTGATCAATTTCAAAGAATTCTTTTTATTCAGATTCTAAAACTCTGTAAAATTTGAATAAAAAATTTTTATCAAAATTAATCAGATAGTTGTCAAGAAAACTTTGTTCAATCCAAATTTTTGAGTGAAGTTTTCTCAACAACTACCTGATGAAAATTTTTTTATTTGAATTAAAACTTTTTTGTTAAAATTGATTAAATGATTGCTGTGAAAGCTTTATTCAAGGTTTTAAAAAATAATCAGAATTTATAAAGGATCTCATCACTAACTTGAAATAGGAACAAATATTAATGATTCAGGTTAAATTTACAAATCATTTGGCTAGATTTAAAGCAAACCAATTTTAAATATGGTCAAATGATCTGCAAGTTTGACCAGAATTATAAACTAATCAAGTGATACAAATCTTCCTGTTTTCTGATTGGTTAATTCAAGCCTGTATTATAAAGCTGACCAGAATTATGCCAGCTGGCCAGAATTATAAAATTATATTACGCAGTCTCTTAAAAATACCTACACAGTAGCCTATCTCTAGACACAGCACTATAATAATATGGGTGTTATTACGGCCAAGAAAGAACTTTGTACCAACGTAACCAATTCAGTTCAGAGCTATAAGTATTAAAAGGAAGAATCAAGTATTTATTTTATTTATATAAGACACTGAAAGTAAGTAATTGACAAATGAGCCTTCTTTATTATTTCTAAAGTCTAGAAGGTACTTCCAGAGTACTATCCAACTAACAAACTAAACGAAAAACTAACTAGAGACAAAAGACTAAAGATCTACTAACTATCCCTTTTTTCTTTTCTCTTTTATATCTCATTCCTTTTACACTATTGTTCAAATGATTACTAATACTAATGACTATTTAATGACTATATACTTCATGCGCATGCACTAATTACTATACTGTCACCCTCTTTGCATAACAGATTGTTTACTAATTCATATTTTCTGCATCCGTACTAATTACTATATATTACTATATAATTGTATATTAAAGATATAATTGTTATAAGGGCGTGGCGACTTAGTGAAGTGTTAAATTGTCACACCCCCAAGCGATTAGTTAGCTAGGTAGGGGGTTCAAAACCTACTAGGATGAATTTTGGAAATTCTATCTGTACAATGGCTACTGTCGTTCGTAAATTGATAAAGATCATCAGTTGGAATGGAATCTCTGTAACCTTGGTATTACCAACAAGTTTGGGAGATCATGGGACATTTGTGTGATGATGATATTATATGAATAAGCTTACGAGTGTGTTAATCCAAGGGACTAGAAATCGGATGATAGAACCCACTTAGCAAGCCCCGAGTAGAGAAGTAGTACAGATATTCAATAGTGCGATATAAAAGATTATTACTGAAAGAACTGGCAAAAACTGAACAGGACTGAAGTGTTAGGCAAGGCACTCTACCGACCAGGCTACCGTGAGAGTAACCGAAGAAAAAAGACCCAATCATGAAGACCAGAAGCAAGTCACAGCCCTTCTGGCCATCTGGATTGGTAGTTTGGGATAGTTAAGGATACTGGTAATAGTCTGTAAAGTATGTACTGGGGTTTGGGTGAACTCTACAAGGCAGAAGTAGGTAACAGTAGCAGCCTCAGCTCGCAAGTACTTGTCCTCGGACTTGGTGTAAGTTACTAAAGTCTAGGTTAGCTGGATTGTGGGTATAGAAATCTCTAGCAAGTTTATCTTGAGGGTAAATTAGCCTGAGGTCAGGCACTTTCTATGGTAGGTATTGGTTCCTCATAAGAAAGTAGCAACACAAAGGGTTTAAATAAGTAATCCCTAGTTGGATTATAGGTATAGTATCTAGTGTAGAACCTTTGGGCAGACTACTTAAATAAACAATCAAAAGTTGTACATGTAGCTAGTTGTATTCTCTAAAACCATGTACCAAATAAGTAGCGGCTAGCTGTCCAGCTTAGCATATAAACTAATAAAGGCAACTAACCATAAGGTCACTTTGATATTAAAAAAAAAAAAGATATAATTGTTATACAATAAAGACCTGTCCTATAATATATTCTTCTGCTTGTAGGATGAGCTTCAGCAAATTTACATACCAGCAAAATAAAGCTAAAATTTTTTTTAGTTTTTTTTAAGTTCACATATCCTTTACTTACTTATAATCATTGAAAATCAACTTCTCATTATTTATTTTAGCTTGTTTTCCAACATAGTGCTTGAGTTGGTTACTGTGAATAGCTTGAGTCACGAGTTCTATTCTATTATTTACAGGTTGAAGTTTGTAAGTTCCATTGCCAAGTTTGTCACGAATATGGTAAGGACCTATCTATTTTTTTTAAATTTTTCTCCTAATTGCTTTGCTAATCTGGCTTTATATTATAATACTAATTTATTAACCTCAAATGTATTAGAAGATTTTGATAATTATAATACCATTTTTGTTTCATTTGCGACTTTTGAATATTCTCTCTGCCATTTATCTTACTTCGAACAATTCATCTATGATCCCAAAAAGTAAGGCCACAATCAAGATATCATACTGTTCTTCATCTACATTATTCACAAGATATATTTTTAACATCAATTCAATAGGTAAAGTAGCTTCCTTTTCATAAAGTAAATAGAACAAACTATATTTCATAGTATAGTGTTTAGCAGTTCTACAAAAGAACAATGCTGGTGACAAATAATCATTCCAATTGCAATCAAATTGACTTACATATTGTGCAGCATTGCATTCAAGATTCTATGAATCCTTCTACTAAGCCATTACTTTGAGGATAGTAGGTAGTAAATAGTTTATATTTTAGTTGTGCTTTTCACAGACAGTATCAATTACTTTGTTAACAAAATGGAAACCTTGATCTGATTGTATTTGTCATGAACATCCATACCAGCTTATGATCTCTTTTAGTACAAAAGCAATGATACTTTCAGCAGCACAATCTGGTAGAGCTCTTGACTTAGGCCATTTTGTCAAATATTCAATAGCTACTACTAAATATCAGTTCTCTTGTTTTGTTATAGACAATGGGCCTATTATATCTATATCTATATGATCAAATAACTGATTTACTTAGATAGAGTATAAGGCTTCTCTTTTTGATAGTTTATCTTGTTATTAACACATGTCACAACTCTTAATGAAGTTTCAAATATTATTCACTATCCGGTTCCAATAATACCAGGCTTTTATCTTCTCTATCATAACTTTTTTACCCAAGTAACCAGAGATCAGATCTTCATGCATCACTTTTAAGACTAATTCTAGTTAATCCTTGCATATGACTCTCAAAGGTTTTTTCAGATTTTCTTTATTTTTTTGATATAAGATACCATCATGTACTAAATACTATCAGGATTGAGATTTTAATTTTTTTATTCATTCTGTCATATATTCTATGGGAGTGCTAACTTGTTCAGATAATCTACTAATGTCTTATATAATTCTAATTCTATTGTTTTATTTTTTATTTATTTTTTTTTTTAACTGCAAAAGTGCTGCTTAAATAGATATATTAGATCTTGGCTTCTATACTACTGTCATGTGATAGTATTTCTGAAATCTGTACCAGGTTATACATATTGCTGATCATAATGTAAAATTTTTTAAAAATTTTAAAGTTCATTAATATTAGAGTTAGGGCATTTTATATAAAGTTAAAACTATGTGAGTTTATAGTAAAATCGTATAAGAAAAACTTTTTATTAAAGCACTAAAGATGGTTTATTATGAGATTTTTGAAAAAGAAGGATTTTTGACAAAATAAATATTTATTTTGATCATGCTATGTTATACCTGATCCTCAAGATCTGATTTGTAGATCATGCATAACCTGGCATAGATTTCAGAAGTGCTATGTAATATCATGTGCTTTTTGATTCTTCGTTTAATACTAATAATATTTTCTGTTTTATAGGTGCCCATTTCCAATCTATTTATCATAACTAGCCCAAATTTACTACATTTGTGTATTTCAACATTTTTATACTGAATTTTGCATTTCTTATTATTATTATCAAAATTTTTTATCTTTATTCTCCTAAGTATATTCGCATATCCACGTAATCCTGATTCAAACTAATTGTTTATAACTAGAAGTTTTAAGTATACTTAGCAAATACTTTGATATATTTTTTTTGTATTTGCCAAATCATGTGACACCATTGTTATTTAATTGTCCATATTATACAAATTTTGATTATACTTCAGTAGTTAAATTATTCTGACTTTATCTTGACTTCATTTTGTATTATAATTTCAATTAATATCAATAGTACTAATAAGTTTTTTTTTGATTGTACTGTATATTATTTTTTTAAAATTCTTTTCTAATCACTATTTCTTCTTCATCTACTATTGATTTTCCTCTGGGATTGAAAATGACTCTTGACAAAATATCAACATTGCTAATTTGTCTTCTAGGCTTGTATTTTACAATAAAATCATAGCCCTGCAATATCATGATATATTGGGTGATTTTACTTGTTAGATTTAACATATTATTCAGGTAAGTCAAGGTACTATGATCTGTTATTAAGGTAAATTGTGACCTATACAAATACTGAAAAATTTCTTTATAGCCCAAATGATTGCTATGCATCCAATTTTGTAATTATATAATTTTTTTCTAGAGGCTTTGCTAACTTACTGGTATACTTAACTATATATTCTCAGCCATTCTTATTTACTTGTACTAATATAGCACCCAAAGCTATATGTGATATATTAGTATACAAGAAAATTCTCTATTGTCTTGAGGATGTGCTAGAATCAGAGCTATTGTTAAGCATTTTTTTAATTCAATAAATGTTTTTTCCTGTTCCTTTTGCTATCAATATTCTGTATTATTTTTCAACAAGATATATAGGGGTGCTGACACTTTTGAAAAGTCTTTCACAAATTGACGATAAAATCTAGCAAGTTCAAGAAAACTCCTCAATATTCGTATATTTTTTGGTCTTGAAAAATTTTTCACAGCTATTATTTTTTGATTCAGCCATAGCAATTCTTATGCTACTTATTTTATGACTCAAATAAAAAATACTTTTCTGTTCAAAAAAATATTTGTCAAGGTTTAACTTCAAATTAGCTGCATAAAGTTTTGACAATATGATATTTATATATTTCAAGTATATATCGAAATTAGAGATATATATTCATATCATCAATATATGCCAAAACAAATTTTCTATATCTTATTTTAAAGAACATGGTCCATTAATCTTTGAAATGTTGCTAGCATATTTGTCAATTCAAATAGCATTACATAAATTTGTAGAGGCCATATTTTGTGGTAAATACTATCTTTTCTTGATCCTGAGGGTCTATTCCAACTTGCCAAAAGCTACTTGCAAGGTCTAATATAATATACTATACTGAATTCTTGAGGGCTTCAAGAAGTTCATTAATTCAGAGTAAAGGTTAACTATCTCATTTTATCCTCCCATTCAATTTTCAGAAATTGACACAAAACTGAAGCTTGCCATTTTTCTTCTTTACTAGGACAACCAAGAACACCCACAAACTATTTGATGGTTGAATTAAATCTAAATTTTTTATTCGTTTGATTTTCTGGCTAATAAACTTATATTTGATCCTGGACATAGAGTAAAATTATAAAAAACCTTTTTTGGTATAGATTTTGTATTGTATAATTATCATATAATTTAACTTGTATAATTCATATACAAACAGACTTTGATAATTTTTTAATACTTCTACTATTCTTTGATTTTGCATATTTGTCATTTTGTCAACATTCAATTCACTAACCAATCTCTTCATATCACTTTATAAACATACCGCCCAATTGTCTTCATGTTATTTTTTTACAGCACATTTGATTTAATCATGTTCTCTTTTCATACACAGCTTACAAATATCATTGTTCTACTTTATTATAGAACAAAGCTCATAGAAAAAGTAGTCTTAATTAACTAATACCTCTTTATTATCGTTATCAGTATCATCATAGCTATTATTAGAACTTTCACTATCTTCATTTTTGTCATTATCAGATTCAACTACATGTTCTTGCTCTTTTCTTTCACTTGTATTCTTGACTTGAATATGATCTCCTATATTTGCTAGCTTGCAATATTTAGTTAGTATCTTAATTTCCTTGCTATCATCTATAATCGTAAGCTCACAAGTTTTTTAATCCAGTTTCGCCTTTGCTTTCTTCATCCAATCGTTGCTGATAATTGTAGCATAGTTTCCTGTATCTGTTACTATAGCCTTCGTTATAATAGTTATTTTACCCACTGTTACTAGAAATTGGTCAACTTCTTCCAAAGGTCTTTTTTGTTCACTATAGATTCCAGTCATTAACATGGTTGAAGAACGATCAATTGTGATTCCAACCTCTTTTAGAAAACTAGCAAATACTATACAATCTAAAGATTGACTATCTAGGATCAAAATAATTAGCATATTATTTACCTAAATGTTACAATATATAGATGTTGTATATTCATTATTTATTTAACTTAAACAAATATTAACAAATTTTGATTTGATGATTATTTCAGGATATAGTAATTCAAGAGCTTTTTTCTAAACACCTGGTGTGGCTTGAAATAATTGAGCATATGTTATATCCACCTTTTTATTTTGTAAATCTGTCATTATCACATACGGCTAGATACCAGTTATCAGTAATATATATGGAATATTTTTGGAACATAGTGTTTAGACATTTTAGAACATTTTGACAAAAACTAAAGCTAATTTATTCAAAATTTTATTATAATAATCTGTTTTAATCTACTAAGTAAAGTTGTAGAGCATTAGACAGAATATATAATTATATATTTTTTATA
>CAJVQC010001317.1:0-10410 GCA_910592285.1 Racocetra persica
GGATCAGCCCGAAAACACGGAGGATTTGTATCACCTGATTAGTTCATAATTCTGGTCAAACTTGCAGGTCATTTGGCTACATTTAAAATTTTGTTTAGATCTGGCCAAATGATCTGCAAAATTTGACCAGAATTATTAACGATTGGTTCCTCTTCCTCTTCCGAGAGATCCTTCATAAATTCTGATTATTTTTTAAAACTTCGAACAAAGCTTTCACGGCAATCACTTAATCACTTCAAGGAAAAATTGTTTGATTCAAATAAAAAAAAGTTCCATTGAAATTTATCGGGTTGTTGTCGAGAAAGCTTCGCTTAAAGGTTTGAAAAAGGTTTGCCTAAATTTTTTAAACTTTGAACTAAGGTTTCCTTGATAATAACTTGATAAATTTACAAACTAGTAGAATTCGAATAAAAAAAATTTTTATCGAAATTTATCAGGTGGTTGTTGAGAAAACTTCGCTAAAAATAGTCAAAATTTATGTGAAAGAGCTAGTGAAAAAAATGCAAAACTCAAAAACTGATAATGGGAGCCTAACTTTATACATACGAAGTAGATGTTATATATATATATGTAATCATGAACCATAGACTCCTAGAGGGTGCAGGCTGTGCAGGCTGCGCAGTAAATTCAAAAAAGCTTCGATTTGCCCATCCCTAGTTCTTCACATTATTGCTCTATAATTATTATCATTAAATTATTTCATTTTCGTTTCATTAAAGTATCTGCTGGTAATTATTTCTATTTATTAAATTTTTAATCCTTGTTAAGGAATATTTTTATTTGTCATTTTAACAGATTTAAATTGATAGGAATGGATATGGTGCTTGGTTGGATTTCGGATGTATTTGGCAAAAACTATGCACTTAAAGCTTCTTATGTAGCTGAATATGTATGGAATTCTGATCCTAATTTAGATTCTTTTTCAGGATTGTATCTTAAAGAGAATTCAGGAAGTTCGGATTGCTGAAAATGAATAACTTTCCTCAAAAATAAGAATCTATTGTATTAAAGTATACATATGAAAATAAATATCTATTATTTTAAATAAAATATATTTATGTTTTTTAAAAAAAAAATTAAAAGTATAGGCTCAAAACCAAAGCAGGTTTCATTATATGGTTGAGCATCGGAATTTAGCGAAGAATCTTAGATTTAGAATTTACGCATTCGTATTCGGATAATATTCGCATTCGATGAATATTCGAATAACCTTATTTTATTCGAATAATAAATAGTACTTATTCATCATGTGAAATTCTGGTTATTGGCTGCTTCTCATCTAATATCTATATCAGTTCACATAAACTATATACTGTATATTCAGTTAAAGCTAAACAGGATAATATGTTTTCAAGCCATCTTAATCATATGTTCGAATTTGGGTCATCTCAAATATATCAGGGTCGTATACACTTAATGAGACAGGCAATACATTAGAACGGCCTATCTGGCAAGCAGATATCAAAGAAGTAAATTTAACAATATTGTCGTATTTTTTTTTTTTTTTTTTTTTTTTTTTAAGGGTGGCATTTTTTGCCTAGGTCTTTATTACGTATATTATAATTACAAATTATGTGGTAACTATAGTACAACTAGTAAGACTTCAGCTTAGGACTATTTTATCCACAAATGCATTTCCCTACCTGATTTATCTAACCCTACTTTTAGTATATATCAGGATTTTCTATACTATTATGTTATGTTTAATATATTTCCCATATACTATATAAACTACCAGATTGGTGGGATTTTTTCACCATCGTACCTAAGTACTCCTAATTTGGTATACACACCTATCCATACATAGGATCCGACTCAGATGAATCCTCAGATCGCTCTTCTAATCATCCAGCCAATCTTTATACCTTTTTAGTGGTAGACTTATCGTTTGAGTATATGAACAGTATATCCATTTATGTATTTCTCAAATTGGTATAGACCTAGACATGGGTGTAATTCTAACTAGTAGAGTTACATCCAATTGAATTTTGCATAGCAATATTACTTCCAACTTATGGCTGTATTAGTTGGTGTTTAGAATTGGTATATCTGGATTGATCTTGTGTTTCATCAAAGACTTCCAATTGGGTGTGACTTATACCAGCAATATGTGAGTCTTTTACAAATACACAAATATTCTGTAACACCTCTCTATACTAACTATTTCATATTAGTATAGATTGCCAGATGTGTTTCTTATTTGGTTAGGCTAATTCTTTACCACAGAATCCTTTATATTTGCCACTTTTCTCACTATTCCAGTTTGTACAACAGTTGTGTTATCCTTCTAATCAAGATCCCAAGACTGCCTTAGGGTTGTTAGTGCTACCTTGCTGCCTGCAAGATTTACTCACACAACCTTTTCTATCATCAAACCTTCTGTAACACTGCTATCACATGTAGTGCTCTTCTTCTCCATAATAGATCTCTTTTCAGAAATTGTCTAAACCAAATTCATACTTTACTTAAATTTTCACAGGGTTTTGCATTTAAATACTCTAGAAACTGCTTCTAGTAGGACTTGAACCAAAGACCTTGGTTGTGGGAGGTAGGTGCTTAAACCACTAAGCTATAGGGCTCTAACCCCACCATATTGTTGTATTAATATATTTAATACACATATATTCAAGTAAATATGAAGTTGAAAATTATTGTGCCTATGGAATATAACTAGTATTAAGCATAACAAACATCAAAAGGTACCTTTAAGGTACTTAACACACGATATTCCTTTAATATATAGTATAAGATTATTCTTGTGTTTATAGATCTTAGAGCGTTCTTATGTGCCTTAATCAATAAGTCAAAAAAAAATCTTTAAAAGTTTTTGTCATAATAATCGTAATTTGATAAAATTTATTATGAAATAAAATATTTTTCTTAGTAAAAAATATTATGCGAGCTTCCAATTCAATTTACAAACCTTTGACTGCAAACCATCTTTTTTTATACTTGTCTTGGCAAAAGTTGTTATTAATCGAGTATTTAAAAAGATCATTCAGGTAACTTTATTATGAATCCAACTTTCAGTGTCAATGAATTATTATTTTATTTATTATGCTGAATGTTTTTAAGAAAAATAATATATATGTATATATATATGTCAAAAAGCCTCAAAAAACAATTACAGAAACTTACCATCTTTTAGCCTTTACTTACATAACAACTATTTCGACGATAGTAATATAACAACTGAATTTAACGAAAACCCAAACTTATTGACGATGACATTTGATAAATAGAAAAATATTAATCGTTCATGTATCAATTGCAATTTTATTTGATTATATAATAAATGAGCATCGTCATTAGCTAATCACATCGCACTTCTGAAATCTGTGCCAGGTTATGCGTGATCTACAAATCAGATTTCGAAGATCAGGTGTAACGTAGCACGATCAAAACAAACGTTCGTTTTGTCAAAATCCTTCTTTCTCAAAAATCTGAACAATAAGTGTACATTATTGGATAGTTAATATGACCATGTGAAGTTTTTTCTGTGATATTTTGCAAAACTGATTACGTAATTTCATGTAAAAAATATCATGGCAAAAAAATTCACATGATCATATGAAATGTCGAATAACATACTAAATTGTCGCATAGCGTAATTTAACTTTTACGTAATAACGATAAGTAAATTATCTTGCGTGATCGATCGATTTGACGTACAGTACTTAAATTTTGCATGATCGACAAAACCGTGTCACATAAAGTCACATGAAAATAGACTAAACGTTTAAAGCCGATAGCACCAAATATTTAAATTTAGATTTTCTTTATCCCAGATTTCACATCTAAAAAAAAAATGTCCAAACGTCCGCCGCCACCAATATATAATGATATATCTGAAACGATTGGCAACACTCCAATAGTTCGTTTAAACATTTCCACCACTAGTTCTGATACATCTCTATCAACATTGAATAATATAGAATTCTTAGCCAAATTAGAATATACAAACTGTTTGTCGGGAAGCATTAAAGACCGTGTAGCCAAAAAAATATTATTTGGTAGACTTTTTTATATTAAATATTATTATAATTACTGGATTAAATTCAATTTAGTGCTCAGATTTTATTTACAATAAACAGACACTGAAAAATCAAATCAAATCGGACCAAATTCAACTTTAATAATACCTACAAGTGGCAATCTTGGTTAGTAAAAAAATTTTTTTAAGAAAAATTAGGTTGTATCCCAAAGTAAATCTGTTTTAAAAAAAAATAATAATCATAAATAGGTATAAGCATCGCACTTTTGTCTCAAAGAAAAGGATATAAAACCATCACACTTGTGCCGGAACGTACAAGCAACGATCGTATTCGTATTTTAAAATCATTAGGAGTTGAAATTATAAGAACACCAAATGAAGCTAGACCTGGATATGCGGAAAGTAATTTTGATTTGGCAATAAAATTGTCTTCGGAAATTGCAAATTCAGTTGTAATAAATGAGGTAAACATTTAAATAAAGTTATAAATATTCAATTTTAAATATTCAATTTTAAATATTCAATTATAAATATTCAATTTATAATTAATACTAAAAAATTAATAGTTTACAAATCAAAGCAATGCACAAGCACACTACGAAGAAACATCGGAAGAAATTTATACACAAGTTGAGGGGAGGCTTGACGTTCTTGTTGTTGGAGTAGAATCCGGAGGTGCGAATTAGAAATTATTATCTATCATTAAAATCATTAAACTGTCAACTAACTTTTATCACCGTAGGTACTATAACTGGACTTGCTAAAAACCTTAAGGGACGAATACCAGGGCTAAAGGTACTTGAAATCGTTACCTTAAATCTTAAATATTAATTACGAATGGTTCACAAAAAAGTCAAATTTCAATACACATATTCATAAATTAGTAAAATATCTTTTCTAAGTAGTCACTTAATTCACCTATTTGGTTTATATGTAGGTTCTGGCTGTGGAACCTCAATATTCAAGAATACAAGAAAATAAGTTGACTGATTCATCAACCATAAAGGTGTTTATCACAACAAAAATTTCAATATTGTTTTAATAAATTATTCCAGACTATCTTAAGTGACACTTATATCTCAAAAGGAACAAAAAGTTGAGGATATTGGCAATAATTTCACGCCTTCTATTTTGGATGCTTCTCTTATTGATGCATGGGCAAAAGTCAGTGATAAAGAATCATTTACTATGACAAGAAAATTGATTAGTGAGGGATTTATGGCTGGTATGCTTACTTAACCTTGATATATATATATATATAGCATTTTCATAATAATTGGTATTGAGCATAAATTTCTTTTGAATAGGACCATCATCAGGATCCGTTGTTAGTGCAGCCTTATCTTATGCGCAGAAGAATGTTCTTCCAGACACTAAAGCGCGTATACTTTGTATTTTGAATGATACAGCAAGAAATTATTCTAGTACTTTGTTATCAGAAGATTGGCTTTTAGAAAATGACTTGATGGATGAGCAAACTATCCAGAAACTTGAGTACCAAAGAATTGAAAAATATAGAGCGGTAACCAGAGACTTTTATATAATATTATGACTTAATTTAGCATATTGTATTATATTGTTAGCTTTTACTATCTTTTAACAACGTGAATGTTTATTACTTTTAGGCAAGCGTAGAAGATCTCCAATTACCAGCGGCTGTTACTGTACTCCCTAATGTACCAGTAGCCCATGCACTTGATCTAATGGTTGAAAGGGAATTTTCACAGTTACCAGTGACCGATTCGCATCGTAAACTTCTTGGTTATGTATCATTAACGTCTCTTCAAGATAAGTTAGACTCGGGTGATGCAACCTTAACAGATGAAGTTTCCAAATGGATGTTTACCTTTGGAAGTAGAAATTCGCAAAATCAAATACGCCGTCAAACGTATCAAATAATCACACCTGATACACCATTAGATGAATTAGCAAAGTTTTTTGAGAAACATAGTTTTGCCATTGTTACAGATAGTGAAAGGAAATGGGCTCTAGCTGTTACAACCAAAATGGATTTGATTCGTTTTTTACGCCATAGGTAACCTGACCACATAAATTAATAAAACCATTTATAATAATATTAAGTGTATTTCTTTTTTTGATTAAATATGGTATATGACCAATGTATTAATTAAACTGAAATTAATAGAATAAATTAATTTTTTGTGAATGTCAAAACTATATGACATTATATAATATAGTTAATATAATTATTCTTAAAAGCCAAATAACATTACACGCGTACGAATGGTGGAACGAAATAATTTCGATCATACAATGTTAATCATTGAAAATTTAATTTTAAAATTGTGAACAAAATTTTATTTTGAATTAATGTAATCTTTATCAAGTGTGAATGGCCAACACGTTATCATAATTTTTCAATCCCATATATATAAATTATATACATATAACGATAAATAATCATTAAAAATTTAATAAACAAAATAATGTTAAATTATAATGACTAATAATACTAAAATTTTATAATAAAGTTTAGGTTAAAATCATGTATACTAAACTCCAGCCTACAAGCCACAAACTCCAAAGAATATTTACTAATCCATTATTATCTTTGAAACCAATACTATTAGATGTACCCAAAGAATCATCCATAGGTATAGTAGCAGTCACTGGCTGATACACAACGACAGTACTGGGAGGATAATATGTTTCATATGATGCTACAGTTCCATCAGTTGTATAAGTTATAGTTGTTGTATAACCTGGATATACACGTGTAATAGTTTGTGTATACGTTGTAGTTGTGAATTTTGTAATTGTCTTATCATTTCCAATTGAAGTTTTTTGATCCGGAGCTGTACTTGTAAATACTTTTCCGGTAGCTTTTGTTTCAGTACTATTAAGAGAATTGATAACATTTTTAAATTCAAAGTATTAGATTACAAAAATTAAAAGTAGATTTCAAAAAACATACTCAATACGACAATTTTTTGTATCTGTGCATTGATTAATAGTCGTAGTTGTTTCTTTTGGTGGTAGAGTTATCGGCGGTCTTCCACTATTAGCTAGACTATGTGAACTTGAAACGGGCGTCATTGTCTGCACTAAAGATGTTTGTGTTGTCTCTTTAGATGCATTTGCTGTTGTAAAAACTGCAGGTGCTTGCGTTGTAGGAGTCGTAAAAATTGCAGGAGCCCCTGAAGTTGTAAAATTTGTGAATGCAGAAGTTTGAGTTGTTATAATTGTTATAATAGTAGATGTAACCATTGTCAGAATTTCAAAAGTCGAAGAAATTAGTGTTGTTTCTGTACCTGCGGAAGTTACCGATGCTTGCACTGTTGTTGTCGTCGCTAAAGTTGCAGAAGAAGTTGCAGAAGTTTGAGCTGTTATAATTGTAGATGTAACCATTGTCAAAATTTCAGAAGTCGAAGGAATTTGTGTCGTTATATTTGTAGATGTCACTTCTGTACCTGCTTGCATTGTTGCCGTCACTGAAGCAGTTGCAGAAGTTTGAGTCGTTATAATTGTAGATGTAACCATTGTCAGAATTTCAGAAGTCAAAGAAATTTGTGTTGTTATATTTGTAGATGTCATTTCTGTACCTGCGGAAGTCACCATAGTTGCTGGCAACGTTTGACCGGAGCCGAACTTTATAAAACTTGTTACGAAAAATAATAGCAAGATCATGCGAGTCCCGTTTAAATGCATATTTGGTGACATTTTTACTAAAATTCTTTATTAAGTCAACTCTCCCTATAACGAATTGATGGTTCTAGAAGGAAAAAAGAATTCGTTATATAGAATTACTATGTTTTCATAAGAGCCCAACCCCAATACGCAGAGTTCGTTAAGAGAGAGCTGACTGTGTATCTGAAGATCTCAGTCATTATTTGTAATTTTCTTTGAAGACACGACTACAGAGATTGAACAGATGTTCATTATTTGCTTGCACAAAGGCTATAATTTATAAAAATAAAAACATAATGACTTATTAATATTTACTTTTTTAGCTAGTCTTACATTTTTGGAAAAATAAAACGTTATTTAGGAAATTTTATAAATGCGCATAGTAGTACGTACGTAGTATTTTCTTTGTTATGGAAAAGTTTTTTTTTTTTACTTTTTATATCAAATAACGTATTGACGTTATGTCTAAATTTTATATGAAGTGAAGGTGACGTGAAAAGGTAACTACCTTTGACCTTCTAAATGTCTGCAACTATAATAGTAAAAATATCTTGAGAAAATTTTCACCCGAATATTATTAATTTATTTTATACTTCGAATAGTCGCATAAGAATGATTTTTACCCGGGTTTCCGTTTGTACACAAGTATCAGTATTTTTAATTAATACACCGTGATCTTGATATAGTTATTAAGTATTAATACCGTAATGTACAGATATATATAGATCTTTGAATTAAAATCTTTCAGATTAAAATAATAATTCGGTAACGTATATTACGCACAACATTTGGGTAATTGTTTTTGAACGTGAACCGAAAGTTTCATGGCAGTATTTTCAACGACCTGTAAAAAATGATAGCAAAATAGATACATGTGATTTAGGATTAAAGCATTGGGTTACAGTAATCTTTCAATTATCGTTATCGTTCGTTATGATAAGCTAGGCCTCAAAATTAAGTATTAAGTTTTTAATTCATAATTTTTTTTTATTGGCTTGTAACTTGTCTTTTAATCATACACGTAGACATATGGTCAACTCTACAACGAACTTCTCCATAATTAACTCTCGATGTAACGAATTAAAAATCCTAAATTTACATTAGCTCTATATAGAAGCGTTATGGCTTGTTAAAAAAATATAGTAATTTTGTATAACGAACTTCTTTTTGTTTTGTTTATTTTTGCATCCAGAATCATTAGTTCGTTATATAAAGTGTTGACTATGTATGCATATTTTATGAAACCACTATATATAATATATATATATATATTTATGTTGAACCGATAAACAAAAAATGGACAAAGATCTATTTCACTTAAACTATAAAAAAGCATTTACAATATCGAACTTGCAAACCAAAAGTTATACTAGACGATAATCTATTTAGATTACAAAAAGTGTTCACGAGGTTAAGATAAATCGTCATTTGAAATTTGAATGCATATTTTTCAACAATACTTTTTGTTTCTAAAAGTTTCTAGTTTTAACATGCTGTGAACACTTTTTTGATACATAAAAAATTTTTCATCCAAAGAACTTAATAGCTTTGAATATAATGGCACCCTATATAGACTTCGGCCAGTTACTTCGACATGGTAAGAAATTTTTTTATATAAATTTACATATAAAAAAAAAGTCAAAAGCTGCTATCGTTATGACAATGGCGATAGTAATAGAAAAGAAAGTTTGTTATTATTTTGTAACCAAGATTGCGGTTACCATTTTTACGGGAGACGCTAGGGTCGTTTAGTATGTCCAATTTAGTAACGTGTGATATGATTTGTGATCCGTGTATTCGTAGTTAGAGCTCCGAATCGGAATAGAACAGATATATTCGAGTCAACTGACCAGCCTGACATTATTAAGTTTAGTCAATTAACAAACTTGACAGGTTTAGTCAGGTGAGTTATAAACTATCACCAAAATGCTACATACGTAAGTGCTAATATACGTAGACTGGAACTGCCTAAAATTTTTCTAATAGTTGAACCGTGTTAACCACTTAATTCAGTGAGCATTAACATAATTCTCTCGAAACTATGACAAATTTAAATGGTTCCAATTCTTAAGCGCCGATTAAAAAAACTTTCGATTACAGTATAAATCAACGTATAAATACAAGCAGGTCTATATTTAGGGTTAATTACTATTTAGGTAGTGATATGCTTTCACCTACGTATGTACGTATGTACGTACTTCAACTGTAGAAATTATTATATAAATATGCAAAGTTAGCTAGTGCAAATTGTGTGAATATACTTTCGTTTATTGAATTATTTAGAAATAGTTAATACATTGAACTAAATTTAAATCATTTCGATTTTATATTGAATTCTAAGTTGTAAAACTGGTGACAATGGACTAAATAAATGAATGTGAACTAACTTTTTGAGATTTTGATCTCACTAAACTATCATGGAATTGCATAAAGGCTACAATATCAGATATCACAGAATTATGCAAAATATGTTTTAAAAAAATAGCACATCACATTAACCACACACTAAATTTGTCTTAGTCGCAACAGAAAATTAGACCGGGGTAAACTCGTCACCCAGAATCATGATAATGATATTTAGTAAAATATTAATTGATTCAGTGATTTTTTTCTTCAATTCTTCAAAATGAAAAGCGATCGTTGCAATCTCGACAAAGTGATTCCTTTAAAAGCATAAAATCCAATAAACACAATATTCTAAAAAAATATGCGAAAAAAGAAATAAAATTATAAATGCAATTGCACCGGAAGACCTTGAGATTTTATTG
>CAJVQC010001318.1:0-10409 GCA_910592285.1 Racocetra persica
TGAAACTTGTAGGATATATGTAAAACTATGTGAGGAACAATTTTTCTTAAGCAACAAATGTCTGTTTCTTTAATAAATTATTGAGATATTAGCAAATTTATAATGCACGAATTTTTATTTAAGTTTGTGTAAAGGATTTACGGAAAGAGTTTTAAGAAGTACTTTTAGTAAATTATTTTTTAATCTATTCTTACTAGCAAATTTGCAATACAAAATTGATATTTTTTATATGTAAAGAATAACCTTATTCTAATAGTTGCAAAGAATATATTTATTTGATAAGGTTTGTAAATTAAGAATATATATCAATCTATCATAGTATAAAGAGGTTTTTTAAGACAACTTTTTTACTGATCATCAAAACACAAATTTTTGAAAAAACAAAATTAACAAAAACTACAGAAAATACACAAAGGTCACTAGAAAATTAAACTCAAAGCTTTAAGAAAAGAGGAAGAAAACTACAAAAAATACTTAGTCTCTTAGAGACTTGAGTTAAAAGAAACAGAAGTGGTAAAGAAATAGAAGAAGTTATAAAATATCATCAGTATTTTTTTGCACTTTGCAAAAATTTGGGGAATCGGCCTTTATACTGAATTGCAGGTCTGTTTTAATAACACAAAAATCACAACACATAATGAAAAATAAACAAAAAAAATATGACAACAACTATGTGACAAATACTAACAAAGACAACAAATAAATACAACAATCAACAACAACAAACAACAATGATGAAAAAACAACAAGTCACGTGGATATACTAGTAATAGAAAATTCTAGAATATATAGATAAAGGCCAAAAGAAGCTAAAGCAATAGCAGAAGTATATGATAATGAGGCTAAAGAATATAATATAGATTTCATTACAGAACAATTTAAAGCAGAATTTGCTAAAACAAAATTAATCACAGAAAAAGAAGCAAAAGTGCAAATAAGGGCACTTCATCAAGAACAATAGTGATACAACAAAGGTATTAGTCAGTATATAGAACTTGAACTTAAAACAAGAGACAAGATTGGTTTTTTAGAAGTAATGGAAAAGAGAAAAGATCTAGTTGAATATATCATATGCAGAGAAATAAAAGATTTTATAACAGAATTAAGAATAGCTAATGTGATAAGAAAGATAGAAGAGATTGAAAAAAAACAGATTGCTAAAATTAAAGAGTTGAAAAGAAACAAGTTGCTAAGATAAAGTCAAAAATTGAATTCAGCTAGAGCAAAAAACTCGAAGAGCAAAAAAAAAATCAACAAAAGCAGTACAACAAAATAGTTTTGAACTCATTAGCACAACAATTTAAACAATCGATCCAATCTGTTGCAGAAAACCAATACAAAGAAAAAAAAAGAGTCAAAGAGGAAAAGATAAAAATGCAAGGTTGAAAAAGAGCCAAAGTGGCAGAAAGAATATTGTACAAAAAAGAAAAGAATAATAATCACAATCCTAGCAAAAGAAGAAGCCTCAAAGCATTGTTAACAAAAAACTAATAAAGAAAAGGAAATATCTGAGCAAAGAATCAAGAGTCAAAACAAAGAAAGCTGAATAAAAAGAAAAGCTCTTGATAAAATCACAGAAGAATCAAGACCAAAAGTATTAAAAACAGCCATGGTAAAAGGAAAAGTTGGAAGATATACAAGCCAAGAATGTACAGAGAGATATAATAAACTGGGCAATAGAAGCTTTGTATCTGTTAAGTAGAAAAGATGCTTAGAACAATAAGAAAATTGAAAAAAGAAGAAAAGAGATCTATTAGCAGATTAAATTTAATGGACCAATTCTTATATAGCTGAAAGCACAGTTAGAAAAGACAAAATTCAAGTTATTACAGCAGAAAGAATAACAAAAGTTATTAATTAGAGAAAGAAAAAGAAGAACATACTATTAGATATAGCAGAAGAGATATTACTGGAAGTATTAGAAGATCAAAAAGCCTATACTGAATTATAAGAGAAGTTTTTTAAAAAGAAGCTGCTTCCTAAAAGAAGAAGAAAAGGAAAAGATACTCTGGTTAGTAAAAGAAAGAAAAAAAGAAAAAAACTCGAACAAACTGAACTTGTGACAGAAAACCTTTATCAAGACCACAGAACAGAAGAAAAGATTTAAGAACAGAGCTTTGAAACAAAAGAGAAAAAGCAAGGAGAAGAATATGATAAGACTTCTAAGAGCTAGGTCTTTGATTAGAAAAAATCAAATAAACCAAAAGAAATGAAAACAAAAACAAAATTGCAAGAATATTCGAAAAAATATCAGCAATAACCCTTTAGGAGATAAAAATATAGATTTAGATACTGATAGAAAAATAAGATTAGATTATTGTTATAGAAAGGAGGATAGATTTGAAGAAAAAATTTGCTAATTTAGTATAATTAAAAATTCTTTTGAATCAAAACCATTTTATTATAGTTTTACTAGCTAGCTTGGTGCAGCTCTCCAGTACAGGTAATTGTTTTAACCAGGAGATCGCTAAAGCCTTGTATCTATATAACTTTTGAAGTTTTAATTGTAATTAAAGTTAAAGTTAGTTTTATTGTTAGAGTAAAAGCAAGCATATAGGTAAAATCTCCTTTCTGACATTTTTTATTAATATACCAAGACAGGTTTAGACTGCTGTTTTTTATATTTTTTGATTTTTTGATTTCTTTGAGCTGATTCATATTATGATTTTGATTAGTAATCTATATAAAAAAGTTATGTAGGTACAAGGCTTTAGTGGACCCTCTTAACCAGTAAGGCAGACTGTACTTGGGCACTCTTAGAAAAAGCCAAGTGATATTAGATCTGTAGCTTAGATAGTTTAGAATATAATTATATCTACTTTGATCTAATAAAGATACTAGCGAGACTACCAATATGTTCAAAAAAAAATATATATATATCAATCAATATTTAATATAAACTCAAAGTATAGAATATCAACTTTAAATTACTAAATACATTAATAAGGTATGCTATAGATTTGATTTATATTTGTTGTATTGTTTTGTGACTTGAAAAGTTTGTTAATAATAAAAGCTAAATATCAGATCTAATTTTTGGTATTATCTAGTTTATATTGTATTTAAAGTATTTTATTAAAAATTAAAAAAATTAATTATTCACAATTTTTCATACTTTTTAAAAATAAAGGATAGTATAAACATCCTATATAAGTTTATACTAACAATATTTTTAACAATTTAGCCAATCTATTAGCTAAACAACATATATCTGAAATATTATTATACTTTAATTACACTAATATCTACAATCTATTTTATATTTTGCAATAGAAAAAAGATCAATTTTAGTAGAATATTCTATTAAATATTTATTAAAACAATTAATAAAATTATATTTTAGCAATGTGATTATTACAAAAATATAACAATAATAGTCTTTACTTAACAAAAAAATAGATTAGATATCTATATGGTTCTATTTTGACTATAACTAAAAAATTATATACAATATCATATACTTTAAACTTAATCAACTCAAATTCTTTAAAATTAAAATACTGCTTAAAGAATTTTTTATACACTTACTTTACTACTCCATATATTCTAGGTTCTTTTATAATGATAACTACTTTTACTGTAGTTCTCAAAACTCTTCATTATACTAGCATACTTGTATCAACTCTACTCTACTTCATCAAATAATTCTATCTATTATTATAGATCATTTATGCTTAGCAAAACTTGATATAACTAATAATAAATTAGAAAAATTAATTTAAAAAGTTTATAAACATGAAGCATTCTACAATATTGCTTTTTAAATCTGCTTATACTATATAAAGCCTATTCTTAAAGGCCTAATTTTTTGATCTTTAATTCAAATACTTCAAAACTATAGTATTCTTTATAAAATAATATCAAATACTATAATTAATCTACTGCTTAAGATTAATAAACAACTATATGAACTATTATAGAAACCCTATTATACAAACTTTGCCAATTAAAAAAAATAACAAAAATTATCCTACTCACATAATAGACCTATCTTAACTTAGCATACTATTAATTTAGATTTAAAAGATATAAATTTAAACCTATACTCTAAAAATATTAACTATATATATAATATATATATATTCTTATTCATCTAAATTACCAAATCAACTATACTCACATATAGGCATTTGCTTACCAGTTGGTCAGATTAGAAAGAAAATTAATACTTTGTCTATATTTTGGTTCAAATATAGTATTTCTTTAAATTATATTTTAACTATAGTAATCTAGATAAGTCTTTAACTATTTTAGTAGATTTAGATCACAGATAAATTTTTTTTTATCAAGCTTTTATTTTTGTATGTAATTTTTATTTTTATTTATACTGATACAAATAGTAGTAGCTTTATAAATTTCTATATTTAGTAGTTAATAGTTAACTCTGGCTATAAGTAAAAAACTTGATAACTATATTGTAATAATCTATATTGTTATTATTAAAAAATTATTATTAATAAAAATATAAGCAAAATCTTATCTTAAAACTAAAAAAAATAAACATTTTATATTATTAGATATGCTAATATTTTAATAATTAATACTGATTAATATATATAGTTAAATTAATAGAAAAAAAACAAATTTTTACTAAATAAAGTTTTCTTAACTTTAAACTTAAATATCTTAACAACTATTTAATCAATTTAGAATTATAATTAAGATAATATATAGTAATAATTACTACAGATCACATATTAGACACATAGTAATTTAAAATCACACTTATTAATACTATATTTTAACTTGATTTTAGTTTATTGTTTCTTTCACCTTTTTGCTAAAATTAGCTTGCTATTATTATACCTTAAATTTTTTTATTCTAACTATACAATTTTTGCTTAACTTTATTACAATTTTACTTGTTACTGTTCTCTTTATAGCTTTAGTGATATATTATAATTTTTGTTTAGTACTTTACTATCTACTATACTTTTTATTATAGTGAATTAGATACTATTCTTTTTTATATTTTCTTTTATATAGTTTTTTTGTGCTGCTATCTTTTTTATAACTCCAGTGATATATTTACAAAAAACTGTAAATTTGTTTAATTAGTGCTTTGCTTAGTATCTTTTATTACTATGCTTTAGATACTGCTTTTTTTTATTTCTTATATAAATTTTTTTGGTATGCTACTTTTTTGTAGCTCTAACAACATATTTATATAGGTTTGTAATTTCTTCTGATTAGTTCTTTACTACTTTACTAATATATATTTTGTTATTATATATTTTTTTTTTTTTTATATTGTTTTTTTGCAGCTATAGCGACTTTTTTATAAAGACCTTATTGAAGATAAGATATTAATATAATTTTTTGTACTTAATATTAGCTATCTTTAAATATATTATAAAATTTTAGATACAAATCTGGTAGAATCTACAAGGAACCTTCAGATAAATATAGAAACTATGAATAATATAAGTGTAAAGCTAGTAACTTTTAAAATAGATAAAATATTAGAATTATATAAAGAAATAGAACCAAATAATAACCAAAATTTTTAAATATCAGTGGATACTTTATTTTTATCTTGAAAATTAGCTGTGACACATCTAAATAACTATGCAAAAGCTTACAATTTATTTTTGTATTAAAAAAGAATAACAAATAATGATGATAATAAAATTAAATATTAAATATTTAAATGCACACATTCAGACATACCTATCAGTAATCAAGTTATTTACCTTTTTAAGCAACATAATAGAAAGTTTAGAAAAATATTATGCAAATAATATATACTGTATTGTCATAAAATAATATACCTTGATGTATTATTTTGAGTATAGATATATTATTTAGAGTACATACTAGAGCGTTATTTCAAGACAAGTATTGATTTTTTGCTAAGCCTAATTTTCCAAATAATGCACATAGGTATTATTTTGATACAAATATCAATTTTTTTTGCCAACCCAGAAATATAAGATAATGTTGTATAATTAGAGTAATTTACAGTACTATAAAACAATAAAATCTATTGTGATAGACCTGTAATATAATATAAAAGTTTATTTTTGTGATATAAGCACACATAATTAAAATAAATAAATAAAAATTTAACTTGTAAAGTTGAACAGAAACTTTGATTCTTTGTATAAGAACCTGTAATCTTGCAGTAATATTGTTGAACTTTGAGTACTAAAAATAGAAGAGTAATAGTTGAAGAAAGCACAGTTGGGTACAAAGTGAAAAGAGATCAAAATATTGCTAATTAGATATAATAAAAACAATACAAACCTAAATAAAAACATTATTTGTTATAAGCATTTATTAACAATTTATATATATATATCCTTAGATATTACAGTAATTATATGAATAAATCAAAATAATGGCATCTTTTGTAACAAGAATTCTCAATTATAAAAAGATATATTTTATTTAGATCATTATTTAATAATAAATGATTTTTATACTTAATATCTATATATAGAAGTGCATTATTTTGAGACATGCTAGGGTGTTATTTTAAAACTATATATACTATTTTTAGGTATACAATTTTCTAAATAACACCCTGGTCTATTATTTTGCAACAATATGGTACAGTGCTCGACAAAAGTTTCCCTATACCCGTAACTCAGTACAGAGATATGGTTGGGAAAAAATTTTTTTATTTGAAAACATGTAATATTATATGGAAATTAATGCATAGTATAAATGCCCTTAGCTTCAATTAGGACCCCACATGACACCTCATACTTCCCACCAATTTAGCTGCATATTCTTCAGTAATTGATTCCATTCTTTTGTTATTTGTGCTTTCAGAGTACTAAGTTTTTTAATTTTTTTTTTGCCAGGTTTATTTTCATAAGTCCCCAGATATTCTTAATCAGGTTTTGGTCAGATGATATTGACAGCCAGGAGAGAACTTTGACTCCATTTTCCTTCTTCCATGCCTTCATAATTTTTGAACAGTGCTTTAGGTCATTGTCTTCTTGCAGAATCCAACTATTACAATCTTCACCAAAAAGATTCATAGCAGAAGGTAGAAGGGCCATTTTGTATAAGGTAGTTATATATTTCATATTAAGGTTTTGTGTAAAGTAGACCAACCTTCCAAAGCCAGAAAAAAAAAACACCCCATACGTGAACTTTCAACAAGTGCTTGATGAAACAGTTTATTTTTCTTGCCTGACGAACTGCCAAGTCTTTTTTAACCGTTAATTCAAGTGGAAGGTACTTTTGTCAGTAAATATCGCAGAATTCTAGTCAAAATCTTTATATTCCTTCACTCATGAAAGCTGTTTTTTTTGATGCTTCTCTCTGAGTAAAGGCTTTACAAGTTTTTTATAGTAATGAGCCCACCTTCACCAAGACGCCGTTGAATAGTACACACATGAATGTCTATGTTTTGTTTTAGAAGCTCACAGCAAATTTCGATGCTAAAATGTCTACATTCTCTTTTGCTAGCTTCAAAATCCAGTTGACTTGTCTTTGGGTGGTGACTTTTTGATAATCTGGTCTTGGTTTGTCACTTAGATCTTTGCAATTTTGCTACCTTTTTGCCCATTCTTACACTGTTTTTTTGTCACAGCAAACTTGCTTCGCTGTCTTACAAAATGAGAGCTTGGGACCCTTTGGGTGGGTAGTTAAAAAGGCAATTTATATCACTTATATAAAGAAAGAGATATTTTTTGATTAAAATTTGATGTATAAGAAGCATGGATATTTTTACTATATGCAGTGCCCAAAGAAGTTTAATACAATCTGCATACGTGATGTACTATGCCTGTATGAAATTTTATGCTTCTACACAGAAATTTTCAGAAATTACAGGTGCAGAGAAACTTTTGTCAGGCACTGTAAATCTTTCTAAATCAAAAGAATTAGTGATAATAATTGTTAATAGTATAGTAGAAAAATATAATTATCAAATGCAACTAGATGTTGCATTATATGCAACAAAATATAGAATGGTATTACCAAAAATTTTAGAAAAAATTGAGTTCTATATTACAAAAAGAAAGATAAATTCTAACAAATATTATCTCTTTTAGTAGCAAATATTTTAATTATATAATTCACAAGTATAATCTTTATAATGCTGTTCAAAGATTTCAAATATTATAAAAAAGTTTAACAGTTTGTTGAATATTTGTTACAGTTAAAACAACAGAACCCTAACTAGATTGACAATATTTGAATAGACCTATATAATAGTAAATGCAATACAGTATTTAATTATTATATTGATATTGTTTAAACCAGTGTTGTCACAGGACAGTTGTAGACAATAAGTTTGAACACTTTGGACAATTTTGGACAATTAAATAAATTAAAATTACTTAAAATTTTATTAAGATAATCTATTTTAATTTCTAAATAAAATATATTCAGCATATAAAAAAATATATAATCATATATTTTTTTAAACAAATTTATTAATTATTAAAGCTTGGACATGCTCTGGATACTTGTGGATACTTGGACACTTGGACATTAGATAGTATCAAAAAAGCCTTTGAATAGTCAAAACATACAATACTGGTTTAAACTAATAAAATATATCAAACAAATTGGTTTGATATATATCTTACTCTTTTAGTTGTTGTTGATAATAATACTAAAATTTAGCTAATAAACTACTAAATCATATTTATAGTTTCTTAAATATTTTTTGAATACTATAAATAATATAGTACTTGCAGTTTTATTTTCTAATACAGAACTGGCATTAAGCAGTACTATAGTTTTAAAACTACCTACAATATATTATTTTTTTATGTATTTTTCATATTCAGAAAAATAATTGTAAAAATTTATAAAGTAAACTTGGCAAACATTTTGATGAATTTTATAAGAAATTTTATATATACAAAATAGTATATTTGAAGAAGACTTCTATTGAAGATAGTCATATTTATTAAATAAGTATCCTCAGATACAAAATTACAAGAAAGTATAAAATTCTGAGCTCAGTATTACTAACTTAAATATTTTATAGCAAAAGTACAAAACACTTGATATATTGAAATAATAAACTAGTTAATTAAAGATAGTATAAAAAATATTCATTTAATGCTAGATAATAAAATACAATGAGTATAATACAATAAAAATTATTTTTCTACTAATCAAGTATTTTTAATTGTCAAATTAATATTTTTAAAAATTTTAAGATTGTATTTAATACCTTATATATTGGCCATGCAAAAACAACAAATTTCTGAGTTCTTTTTATATAAAATACAATTATACTAAAAGAAAAATATTCTAGAATCATAACAGGTTTAATATTTTTGCTCTTCCTGATTTAATTATTTTGTATTTTGTATTTGAGTTATTTTTTGATAGTTATTTTTTTTTTAGGATCTAGAATTACAACAGATTTAGAATTTTTGTTTCTTTATAGATTTTGTTTTAAATATTGTATTTGTATTTAAATTATTTTTTTTGTTATTAGTTTTTTTAAAAATATATCTAATTAAATTATTATAATAGCTTTTTGGAGGACCAACTTAATAGACTACAAATTTCTCTTGTAACTCTATTAAAAAAAATTGAACCAAATAATATAGTTAATGATAGCATTTTGGCGTACTATTTGTAGTATATTGTACTCATTTGTAATGCACTTTAAGACCAATTATCTAGTTATTTATCAAATTAATTATTCTTATAAATACTTTTTTATAATATAATATATATATAGTATTGCATACTGAAAATTTTATAATTCTAGATATTTTCTAGAATTTTCTAGAATTTTTTTATTTTAAAATTTTTATGTAAAATTACTTAGTAAATTTACATATAAAAAATTAAACAAAAATTAGTTAAAATTTAAAATTCATATTATTTTTGATAAACTTATCTAAATTTATTTATTTTAACAAATTATATTTAGATGGTTAACCTTTACAATTTTTATAAAAAATTTAAAAAATTTATTTAATAAAATTTTTTTAAATCTTAGTTAAAGCTTAAAAATTTTATATGTATTTATATGTAAATTGCTAAAAATAGTAATAATTTTCTAGTATTGTTATACAATATTTATAATACAAGTTATTTTTTTGATATATAACTAATAATATTTTTTTAACTATAATAAGTTTATAAGTTTTGAATATTTTTAGGGCTTACTAAAATGCACCACAGGTGTTGAACACCATAGTTGCTATATCTCAAAAATGTACTAACTAACACATCTTTAAGATATTAAGTAAAAATGTTAAGAACCCCCAAAAACCTTATGCTAACTAAAATTTGAACCTTTATATCAAACCCTTTCTTACTCTAAAGTTGCACCCTAATACTAAATTTTAGCCAAAAATATATTAACACCAACAACACCTATGGTGTATTTTTAATTACTGATATTTTTTATATCATAAACCTTTATTTTATAAAATTAATTAATAATTTAAAAGTTTAAATTAATTTAAGTAGTATAC